>JAJIBD010008934.1:30000-49336 GCA_021461705.1 Cryptotis parvus
AAGGAAGGAAGGAAGAAAGAAGGAAGGAAGGAAGGAAGGAAGGAAGAGAGAAGGAAGGAGGGAAAGAAAGGAAAGAAAGGAAGGAAGAATGAAAGAAAGAAAGAAAGAAAGAAAGAAAAGAAAGAAAGAAAGAAAGAAAGAAAGAAAGAAAGAAAGAAAGAAAGAAAGAAAGAAAGAAAGAAAGAAAAAGAAAGAAAGGAAGGAAGGAAGGAAGGAAGGAAGGAAGGAAGGAAGGAGGAAGGAAGAAAGAAAGAAAGGAGAAGAGAGAAGGAAGGAGGGAAAGAAAGAAAGGAAAGAAAGGAAGAAAGAAAGAAAAGAAAGAAAGAAAGAAAGAAGGAAGGAAGGAAGGAAGGAAGGAAGAAAGAAAAAAGAAAGAAAGGAAGGAAGGAAGGATGGAAGAAAGAAAGAAAGAAAGAAAGAAAGAAAGAAAGAAAGAAAGAAAGAAAGAAAGAAAGAAAGAAAGAAAGAAAGAAAAGAAAGAAAGAAAGAAAGAAAGAAAGAAAGAAAGAAAGAAAGAAAGAAAGAAAGAAAGAAAGAAAGAAAGAAAGAAAGAAAGAAAGAAAGAAAGAAAGAAAAGAAAGAAAGAAAGAAAGAAAGAAAGAAAGAAAGAAAGAAAGAAAGAAAGAAAGACCAAAATACTGCTCTTCAAAGGGAACTAAGGAAGAGATTGTTCAGGAATGATCTTACCTTTTTTCTGACTCAAAATTTCCACAAAGCAAGTTGTTGCCATTCATTTTTATTGTTGGCATCAAGACAATCACATTTAAGTGTGGCTCTTGCCTTAAATAAAAACCGATAAAATCTTGCAATAATTCCAGGATCACTCAACACCAGACTTCAGCCTGATACCTGGTGTCCTGCTGTAGAAATTCTGTCCAAATTCTGCCTATTCTGCCTCCTGGCTTAATTGTGCTCAATGATCCCACCCTTGACTCTCCCTAGAAACTGGCTTTTATCCCTGCCTGGTATTCTTTCATTTAACATGCCAATACTGAACTCACAGCATCAAAGAATAACAAACACATGAATTTTGAGTGAGGTTGTTTAAGTCTTTAATTCACTGCTCTGTAACTGAGAACACCTTGGGAAAATCTTTTCTGGGCCTTGTTTTTTTATCTATACAGTAGGAATCATATAACTTATTCTTTTATCTATAGAGTAGGAATCATATAACTTATTTTCTTCACAAAGGGCCTGATACAAGGTACATATGATTTACTCAATAGATAGAAGATTCCTTTCTCCCAATCTTTTTTTCCAACTTAGTATTTATTTCTACCTATTGTTCATGTGACTGGTATACCCCCCCCCCAAAAAACTTTTACAGATAGAATTTGGAGAAAAGAAAAGGTCTTAAGGATAGGAAGACCATTGTGCTGCTATTGAAACGGCTGCCTCACAAGCCCCCACTAGTTCTTTGTTCCATCACTAAGGGATCTAATGAAAGAATTTGGTTTATTAAAGGTGTGAGGTAAATTAATGAAATTGGTGAACGAAGTGATCTAAAGAAACATGCTGATAGTCACTCATGGAAGCTGAAAAACAAACCCAGAGAAGACCTGGAAAAGACAAACACCAGATGTCCAACTAGGAAGCAGAAATACAGGCTGGAATCTGTTTCAAACCACAGAATCTGAATTTTGGGAAGAAAACATTAAAAACAATAAATTACCCAAAATGGCAAATTTAGGATCCAACTGCCTCAAACTGTAACAACTTAGGCACTTGTAAAAGAGAAATATTCCAGATGGCAAACTGGAAGGATGAATTACAGAGACGGAAGAAGCTAATATCCGGTGCAAGACTTTGAAGCAATGCAACGGGAGAACCTTCCTTGAAGGATCAGGCTGGGGGTGGGGACCTGGTATTCCTAGAAGAGAGAAATAGGATGTTGTTCCATCAGTGTCAGCCAGCCCACGGGATTAGGTTAGCCTTCACATAGACTTCTACTTCACAGGAGCTTATGCAACAGGCTCAGGGGTCCTCGCACGGGAGCCTGGGTGACTGACACAAACAGGGCTCTGATGTAACATGCACCTTATCTGGCTCACTGCTTGGTTCAGGATTCCATGGGATGCTTGATTTCCAATGGTTCCCAGCCCCTTTCCACCTTTCTGCCTATGAAATCTACAGTTCTCAGAACAAAATAGCTGCCTACTTTCTTTCCGTAACACACTACATTTACATCAAACTTGGAGACTTCCCTGCTGGTGCTCCTCCTAGAAAGGCTTCCTCTTTCTTCATGTCTTCTTGCTAGGCCTTGGCACAACTGCTGCTCTCTGGAAAGACCCACCCTGCCGCATTAGAGCCCCACCCCTACCATGCCCAATATCTGTATTGTTATCCAGTATGAGTTTAGTCATGGAACTTAATGTTCCAGACTGTTCTCCTGTGTGTATTTGCTGTTTTCTGACTAATCAACACATTGCAAGTCCTTAGAGCAGCGT
Source organism: Cryptotis parvus (assembly GCA_021461705.1). NCBI lineage: Eukaryota > Metazoa > Chordata > Mammalia > Eulipotyphla > Soricidae > Cryptotis > Cryptotis parvus. The sequence goes on from JAJIBD010008934.1 coordinate 32,448, forward strand.
CTGGCCAGTTGTTTTATTCAATGAATGTTTACTGAATTGGAGAGAATGATAAGTTAGGTGAGACCATCAGTTTGGGGATTATCTGTGTGTTCCTGCTTTTCCTGTTCCAACCATTTCATTCAGGCTCACAGTTAAGTCAATAGGCTTAGGTGGCAGAATCCAAGTTAGTGAAGGTTTAAGTCCAGCCAGAAGACTGAAGCAAGCCACAATATGTTCACTTCAGAAGTGTGTGGCATTTCAATTCTGTCCATGTCTGCCTGCTCATGCGTACGGCACTATAAAATATAACAGGGAATAGTCTAAGTCCCTGACCTCGAGGGTCTCTCTGTAATAAGATAAATAAACAAATGATGTTCTTACAGAGTAAAAGTGTCAGAACTCTAGTAAATTTCAAGCTGTAGAAGTGGAAAGGAAGAGACAGCATTCAACTCCAAGTTTTCCAAAAGCAATGAGGTCTGATTTAGGTTGCTTTCACAAGGAGGAGTTTGCCACAGGCACAAAGCCGAGTGACACCAGAGACACAGAGAAGCATCTACAAAACTACAGAAGCTGTGAAGGGGCTCAGGATAGGTGCAAAACACTTGGAAATCTCACTGTGCAAAGGGCAGAGTTTGGGCAGGTAGGAAGACCAAGGGCCGAAGATGGGGCCAAGAGGCTTATAATAATACATCTCCTTGATGTTCTGGGCCCATATTACCATTGAGGTCAACTGAAAATATCTCAAATTCCTTTAGTCCAAAGAAGCCAGCAGTTAGTTTAGCTGAGAGCATGTTGGAACCTCCAGCCCTTCTCTGTACTCCCCCTGAACACCAAGACAACCAAACCTAACAATCACAAAAGCCCCCACATGCTGGACCCATTAGACACCGCATGCTCCACTGACTGAGTCACTTCCCCCTCTGCCAATGGTGGCAAGACCCAGAGGAGCTCTCCAGTAATTGGATTTGAGATGATTCACTCTGAAAGAGAGACTCGAAACTCTCGGCTGCCCTATTGTGGCAGTGAGACTCCTGTTTCACACTGCCCAGTTTGCTCTTTGGGAGTTCGTGTGGGTAAAAGGATGCAACAGACAGTGCGGTGCGGATGGGGGCTTCCCCAAGGAGCGGGGACACCAACAGTGCCCACTGCACTCTTTTGCTTGTTTGAGTTTTAGCTGCTTGCCAAGAGCTTTGAAGACATGGCCGCTCAAACATGTTTTGTTCGGCACAACTAGTTTTGTTTCTAATATTTGGTGCAGTGTATAAGGAGATTTAATACTAAATTCTTGATTTCTGATTTCTCTTGAAGATGAGTAAGGCCTGGCCAAGAGTGTTGTCCCTGGTAGACTCCCCAATCTTCCACAGTGCTTTCCAAGTTAGTTATCTTCTGGTGCCTGCGCTTGTACTCAGAGGGCTTCACTGGTTTGCTATGTCTTGTTAGTACTTGTTTGCAGTTGAGTTTGCAAACCCCATTATGAAACCATTGCTGAGAGGATAAACTCCAGTGATAAATACTACAGTAACACAGGAATGAACCTCAAAATACCATCTCTAGAAAATATTTGCTGCTGCTCATGACTGTGTTTCTAAATAAACCAATTGAAAGTTATGAAAATCATCAATCTCCAAGCCCCAATTCTCCCCTCCTGGCAGAGTACATGGTGGTCAGATCTGAGACTGAAGTCACACTTTCTTAATGTCCTGTCTAAAGTTTCCCATCCTGACTGTAACCACTGTTTGTATTTAACAATTGTCAATAAGCAGATAATGAGCCTAATGGCACTGCCCTGTATCTGCTCTCCTCCTCCAAGACACTGACACCCAGGAGACACAGTATTCTCTTTCTTCAATTTCTTATATTTTAAGCTCCCATTCCTTCCAACTGTGCAAATCTGTCTATTCTTCCAACAAAGTGCTCCACAGAAGATCCCCAGACTAGAAATACTAATCTTCTCTATTCAAAATTAGTACACTTGGCTTTTTATGTAACTTTTGAGGGATTCCCTTCATGGAAAAAATAATAACCATGTCATAGATCTTGATGTGTGTTCTATCTGGACAAAGAATATAGAAATATTCATATATCTCTTGTGCTAAGCCAGGGACCCTTTAAATGCTGTGTGTATGGACTCACCAAACCATCCCAACACTGATACAGGCAGGTACTGATGTTGTGAATCCCATGTAGAGACAAATGAGGAGAAGTCATGTGCTTAATGCCACCCAGCTAAGTGTTACTAGATCGAGTCTGTAGACTTCACAAGCTGGTTTCATAGTCTATGGTCCTAGTTACTAAGTCATCCTTGTTGCAGGACTCCTAAAAGCCTCTGCATCTGCCCTGGATTGCCTCCTGCAGATCACTTAGTAGATAGGGGGGTTAAACTGCCATTTAAACAGTGGCAGTTTAAACTGCCACATTTAAACTGCCACTGTTTAAATGTGGCAGTTTATCTGATCATGCATTCTGTACTGGCTGGTATAAATATTCTCTCATGCTACCACAATCATCGTGGGACTAGCTAGATTTTACCAGCATATTTGCCTGCCCACGTTGGATCTCTAAGTAATTAGACCAGAGAGAAATGCTCTTTGCCTCCAAGCAAGCAAGCATGGCTCCCTGATAACTCAAAGGCAACTAAATTACAAAACTGCTGTGAAGTAGACGAGACTCTTGTGAAGGCTTGGAGAAATATTTAACTGGCATTAGTATAGTCTTTGGTACAGAGGCATGCCATCTCAGAAACCCCCTTCTCTACCCTATAAAGGCAATTCCAGGCAGATCTTGGCTCAAGACATTAACATATAAAAGGGCCTAGGTGAGGTGCTGGGAGAAATTACCTAAGGGCATTTGACCCTCCCTGCTTCCCATAATAGTGGGAGGTCTGAGTTGCAGGGGTATAAAACTAGGCTGCTTTCTCTCTGGCCCTCTCTCTCTTTTGGGCTCTCTTTTTGGGCTTACACTCTTCTTGGGAGTCTTGTCTTTGTCTCCTCTTTACAGGGCCTTAACATATCTTGGCCTACACGTGGCTGGGTTCTAGCTGGGAATCCTAAGCAAAGGGTTTTTTTATATTGCTGACTTGTATGCCTGAACCTGTGATAAATAAAGCCTTTTAAAACTGCTTCAGATTCCTGAGTCTTCATCCATCCCCGCCTGCTTCAGAGGTAAAAAGGGAACTCGCTTCCTGGCACTGTTTGGGACCCCAGTGGCATCCCCCGACAATCATGATATTTTCCTTCTAAAGTGAAGCCTATAGCTTAAGTAGTATTCTTTGTCTTTGAGATTGCAAGTGAGCCTTCAATATCCATTCCTACCATAACTATTTTGTAATTTTAGGATTCAAGCAGCCATCTTGAATCCTACTTGATTTGACTCATTTGTAGAACAGGAAGAAGTGTCAGCACAGTGAGGATTTGGTATGAATTCCTTTGTCCTCCTCCTCTTGAACGCAGGTAGGAGAGGTTTTCAGGCAGAGTGCTATGTGGGGGAAAAGCCCAGTTTTTCAAAAGATTTCCTCTGAGAAATCTTTGCCTTTAAGGAGACTCACACATCTAACAGAGACTCAAAATATCCCTGAGGCCAAATAAAGACTTAGAACTATCAGAACTTAAACATTGTTTTTCCATTTAATCATTTTCAGAGATGGTTCTATTCTCAATCCTAATACTACCTTACCTCTATAAGTTGGTGTACATTCTATATTTTTGTCTCTATCTGTAAAATGAAGAATTGGCAAAGACCACAAATGGAAAACAGATTTGCTTTTGCAGGCCATATCCAATTGATTAGCTCTATTTGTCTGGAATATTGCAAATCACAAGCAGTATTTGACCAATTCTGTCTGCCATTGGAGGAAAGTGTGTATCAGCATTTTGGCCAAGAATTTGCCTCCCTGGATGATATGATTTTCCAGACTCCTACATAATTTTATGTTCATGCAAAAATAGCTCCAAGGGGAAAAGAGAATAATAAAGCAAGAGATATGAATAAGGTTTTTTAAAAAGGGATTATGAGAAAACAAAGTATGACTGCAGAACTGCCATTTATACTGGAACACTAAAAAGAAATATTGCAATATTAATATTGCAGAAAATCAAATCAGTAATGTGGTCAACAAAAGTAAGATTAATGCAAAATAGATAAGCAAAGTGATAAATGGGGCAGAAATAGCAATATGAGAGATCTTTGTGGGGATGGAACTGTTCTGTGTCTCAACTTTGTGGTGTTGGATAAAGGATCTATATGGTGTGTAAGATGGGCTGCTGAACACTGTCAACATGTTTTTAGATTTCAATATCCTATGCTGTACTATAGTTTTCCAAGATATCAAGTTGAGAGAAAACTGAACATAAAGAACATAATACATGTGCATATTAATTACAACTGCATGTGAATCTACAACAATCCAAAAAATAAAAAGTGAAGTCCTACAAACATAAAGACTGAGAGATAAGAGATTCACTATACAGTGGCATAAAATGGAGCTAGAAGCAATGGTCAAAGATGAGACTAGATTTAAATGCTTTTATGCTGAAAAATTGTCAGTATTTCATAGATTTAAACAACTTGTCAAATTCTAGACATAACAAATAAAAGAAATAGATTCTGAAGCACTTTGGTAAACCTTTCTATATTGTGAGAATTACAATTTAAAAAATGACAGCTGGATAAAGAAATTAGAAACCAACAGCTCCTGGACTGAAGGCAACAGTGAACACTCAAAGGCCATGATATTGAAATCCCATCAAAACTATTTTAGGGCCTCTTTCCCCTCTTAAAACCACAGTCTATTAGCAAACCTAGAATTTCTGCTGAATCACAGAAATGTTTCCACTGAGGAGACTAGATCAAACCTCTCTTCTGAATGATTCTATGCTAATTCATCAATCATTTCTTGAAAAACACAGGAATGACTTTTCATTTACTATTTACAAGTGGATATGGGGACATAGAAAATTAAACAATTCCTCTACTTAATCTCAAAAACATCTCTTTCATCTTTAATGCTTTTCATTCAGTCAATGGACATTTATGAACAGGGAGCAGATTCAAGGCAGTAACAGGACTGTACAAAAATATTAAATTGTGCATGACCACTACTCCAAATAGTGGGTTGAGTTGAGCATTACTATTTAAAATGAAAGCTATAACTTATTGTTACCTGCATTCCAGACACTGAATGAGTACTTTGTATTGTTTAATTTAATTATCTCAATTATTCCATTGTAAACAGAAATGGGGTTTTACTTTATGTTTATGTGATACAATGGCTTAATTATTTCTCCGTTCACTGCCTACCAAGGTGAAGGTTAAATCATAAAGAAAGTATAAAAGTTTGTAGAAAAGTTTGAAGAAGATTAAAAATGTACAGAATCATAACTCCTCACTCAACAGATATTTACTGGCATCATCTATACACCCAGACTCTGATAGGTCCTGGGACATAATGATGGGGAATGTACACAAAAATTCTTCTTTTATTATTCCTTTTGTATGGAAAGAATTGGATCCAAGTGATAAGCTTAACAGGGTGTGTACACATAATTATTATTAACCATGCATGCCTGAAACATGCTGCAATGCACTGCTAGTTCGATTTTAAGAAATAATCCTCACGAAACTTCAAGATACTGGAGGGAAACTAGTATTAGTCACGATCAAATAATGTAGGACTATATGTATCCACAGCTAGATCTACAGAGCAAGATCTGAATGAAACAAAGATTGAGGAAGATTACACCACAGAAATAACCCTTGCAAAGAAGCAGAGAAGAGTGATGAGAGTCGTTTGGCAGAAGATTGGAAGAAATTTCAGAAAGAGAAAATGGGAAAATCTGTGTGGTTGGAAAAGACTTGATAATTATGATGGTATTAAAAAAGGACCACCGTGGAAAAGATAAAGAACCATGGTTTAAGGTCAAGATGGAGACTTAGAGTCGGGGCCTGCCCAACCTTGAGGCCCATCAAGTGGATCTGTCCATTATCCAAAGAGCAAAGAATTCATCAGAAGGCTACAGGAAAGGAGTGGTAGGGGCACCATCAGCTTTGAATGGTCGATACCTTCAAAGCCAAGCTGTTGATGTCAACTTCTCAATTATATTCTGTCTTACACAGCTTATAATTATATCTGGGGGTGGGGGGAAACAGCATCTACCTAGTTATGGCTGGGAGATACCTTGAAATCTGAAGCCATTCCTTAAATGATATTTTATTAGATTTCAGACCCTCCTAAATAAGCATGCTTACTGTTACAGTCCACTTTAAAATATAAAAATAAAGTGAAATTTAAAAAACAAGAAAATAAAATAAAAATATTTTTAAAAAATGAAGTGAAATAAACATATCATTTGATTGCAATCAGTATATCTATCCCAAAGATTTAACCAAGTGAAATAATGTCTATCTTTAGTTTGATGGAACATTATGTTTCCTTTGAAAATGTTACAGCCTCCCTACCTCGGTCCCCACAAAGGCCTGGTGGGCCGCCCAAGGCTGCTGCTGCTGCTGTCCACCAGAACCCAGGAACACAGGCACAGAACAGAGTTTCTGCTCATCTGCCCTGTGCTAGGCTGATGTGGTATCCTGGAAGGGGACAAATTCTTGCCCTTGCCTGCCCCCACCCCCCGACAGACTCTCAGAGGCCAGACAACCTTGCACACAACCACAGCCAATATCAAGGTCAGGACTCCACAGCATGACAGAGCCCCACCCAAGAGAGAAGCCGAATTCAATCCTAGATATGCAGGACTCCTCTACCAAGTTCACCAAGCTTCCCAGGGAGCTGAACCTGGGGCCCCTTCCCCCATCTTGGTCCCCTACACAAAGGCCTGGTAGGCCCGCCCAGGACTGCTACTGATGCTTTTGACTAGAACCCAGGTACACAGGAGCAGGGCAGAGCTTCTGCCTACCTTCCCTGTGCTAGTCTGACAGGGTATTCTGGAAGTGGGACAGGTTCTGGCTTTTGCCTGCCCCACTAAAAAAACTCTTGGAAGGAGGTCCCACCCGTAAAACTTTGTACACCACAACCACAGCCATTCTCAAGGTCCAGACTACACAGCTCGACGGAGCCCCTCCGTGGAGGACCTCCATGGTGCATGACTGCAAAGCGGCCACACAATATCTCAAAATCAGGTATACTCATTTAATGGGTGTCTCATCACATTTCATAGAAGCACAAGTGTGTGGACACGATGTGTGTCTGTGGGAACATATCAAAAATTTCCTATACAATGGGTTCAGATGGCACAATGGAGATTTAAGAATCTCCAATGACTTTTGTCTAAGACCATATTCATTAACTGTGTTTAGAGAAGTGGCCCCAATGAACAATACAGAATAGATTATTCAGTGTATATGTAGGACAAGCTCAAATAGAGATTGAGATAAATGTGAAATAGGTGTTGTCCATAGATGCAGTGGTGTGTCTGGGGTTGACAGTAGAAAACCACTGTGTTCTGGAAATCCAGAAAGTGAATCGAATCCAAGAACAGAATCAGCCAGACTCTCACAGAACAACCCAGAAAAAAATAAGCCATGACTTTGTCAATACCATTTCCTTATATGGCAGTAATGATCAACATAATTGATGCCAGCTAAGAGAGAGCAGGCAAGGGGATGGGGATGGGGGGTGGGTAAATGTGGGTCTCTGGTGGTGGTGGGGGGGCACACTGGTGGTGGGATTGGTGCTGAACGATGAGTCTTCCTAGCAACTGCATTGCAGAAAAACTTTTGTACTTTTGTAAATCACAGTGTTTAGATAAATAAAAGAAGAAAAACAAAAAACAAGAACAAAAAAAGATAATGTTACAGCCTGCCTAGCACAACACTAAGTTGGTCATAAGTGGAGTAGGAAGAGTGCTCAGATTTAAAGGGAGAAAATTGAATCTGCACCTGAACAAAACCTGGCCTCCTCGACCCCGACCATGACTCAGCAAAAGGACCACAGAACCAAAGCCCCCACCTTTGTCTGTGTCTGCTCTGTGTAAGAGCTCCTCCTCAGCTACTGCAGGCAGAGGACTTGGGGAGAACTTCCTCTGCTGGAGGGAGCTCTGTCAGAGAGCTATAGGGCTCCACCCACCTCCTCCTTCCACAGTTCCAGGTAGGAGGCAGTGGGAATGCACTTGAAAGCCAAACAGTGCTAAATTAGAAACAGCAAATGGAAGACTCAAGAAATAACAGTGATCCAAGAATGTCTGTTACCATAGATCCCACTTCGCATTTAACACAGGAACAAAGCATGGGCTTTGCTATGGGCTGAATTGTGCTCCCTCCCCAGCCCTAAACATATTAAAGTCCTGACCTCCAAGATCTGGGAATGTGGCCTCATTTGGACTTTGCATATGATGAAGCTTAGATGAGGTCATTAAGGTGAACCCCAACCCAAACACTGTACTTATGAAAAGCAGAAATTTGGACACAGATACAAGAGGTAAAGACAGAAAATATGAGTTCCTGAAGCTGGAGAGAGGCATGGGATGGCTCCCCCTCACAGTCCTCAGATGTTTCCGCCTCTTCCAACATCTTGACTTTGAACTCCCAGCCTCCAAGAGTGGGACAACATATTTCTGTTGTTTGAATTCCCCAGGTGGTGATACAGCAGCCCCTGGAAGTGACTACAGGTTGTCTCCTGAAAGGACTATCTTACTGGTGAGGTTCAGAATCTCCACTTCCCATCCTCCTTTGCTTATGAGGAAGAAACAAACAATACGACGCCTGGTGTCAGAAATGCATAGCACTGCTAAGTGTAGAGTAAGCCCTTAACACACCTCACATTTGCTTTCTGCATCTGACAATTTGGTTTGGGGCAACTGGCTCAAGTCCTGGCATGGAGTTGTGCCTGGGCATGAGTTAGAACTACACTGTGCCCTCCTCAGCTATTGGAATAAATTTGCCTTCATCTCATGTGTATTTTAAAAATTAATATTAGGGGTCAGAGAGATAGTACAGTGGATAAGACACCTGCTTTTCTCTCGACCAAGCCAAGTTTGATACCTGGCTCTATAAGTGGACCCCCTGAGCCGATCAGAAGTGATCCCTGAGCACAGAGCCAGTGTAGCAAGCCATGAGCACAGCCAGTTGTGCACCACAAAAAAGTTAATATTTAGCAAAGGAGATGGATGGGGAATTTTGTAGCAGAAGTGATAAAGCATGTGGGTGTCTGACATGGAACTTGCTGCTGGGTGAAGCACCTGTCAGTGTAAAGCACATTGTTTTCAGAAGTCATTCTTGATGAATTGAGAGGACACTTAACAATAGCATGTTGACTTCTTCCCAAACCTGCCTCCTCCTTCACCAACTTCTTTTTAAGCTCTAGGGGAGCCCAACTATAGCTTCAACCACACAGGACCCTCCCGTGGCTGCTTTTTGAATTGCTGCTCTCTCTGAATCCAAGGCTCTGACACTCTTACCCCTCTTTCCAGTTCCATGGGTGTGGAAGGTGACCTAATGATCACAAGGGTTCCTTCCAGCTTTCAGACACCGTGTCTATGATTTCATTCTTATTATGCAATCTCTTCTCACTGCCCTGCGACCTTAGTAGCCACTTTCTAACCCACAGAAGCTTGTTTGTTTCTTTTTTACTGTGGAAGAACTCCATTAATAATTATGAAGACAGTCTTCATCCACTGAGAGGTCACTGCATGCCTTAGGTAACCTTAGGTGTTTTATAATGCCTTCATATGCCTATTAAGTAGATATGAAATAAATCCAGTTTTATAAAAAGACTGAGGATTAAATTACAAAGCTTTGTTGTTGAACAACTATTGACCATAAGTGTGGGAGTTTTATTTGGGGACTTCTGTTCTATTCATTGTGTTACAGACCTATCCTTACGCCTACACTACACTGTTCAGATTAGTATCACTCAGCTTTAAATCAAAAAGTGTGAATTCTACAATACTGTTATTTCTCAAGATTGCTTAGGTTATTTTTAATCCCTTGTATTTCAGTAGGAATTTGAGAATCAGGTTGTTAATTTCTGCAAACTTTTTTTTTAATTTCTGCAAACTTTTAAGCTAGGAATTTCATAATGATTACAGAGAAATTGTCCATCACTTTGGTGGCATACATTATCTTAATAATATTAAGTTTCTGGTTCATAAAGCCCAGTATATCTTTCCCTTATTTGGACTTTCATTTCATCAATATTTTGTCATTTTCAGAGTAAAAAGTTTCATACTGTCACATTAATTCTTTTTAAATATTTTATTATACCACCGTGAGATATACAAGTACAACGTTCTTCGTGTTTGGAGATTTCGGTCACATAGTGTTTCAGCACCCCGCCCTCCACCAGTGCCCATTTCCCACCACCAATGTCCCCAATTCCCTCCCCTCCTCCCATAGCCTGCCTCCATAGCAGGTTCTTTATCTCTTTTTCTCTCTCCCTCTCTTTTCCTTCTCCCACACATTGTGGATTGCAATACATACACTTAGAGGCCACCATGTGCATTTTTTTGCCTGTATTTAATGCTCAGTTCTAGGTTGGTATTAGTCCTTTCGACATTTATTCGCACATGTTCCCTTCTCTGTATTACCTAACCTCTGACTCCCACAAAGTTTGTGGTAATTTCCAATTTTGGTAAGACCTGATCCACATTTCTCCTGATATTGGATTTTGGTATCATAATATGTATATATATATGTTATTTGCATGACATATATATATGTCATGCAAATAAATGCAGTCATTCTATATCTCTCTCTTTCCTTCTGACTAATTTCACTCAACATGATCCTTTTCATGTCCATCCATTTATACTTTGACAAATTTATCATAACTTGATTTTTCCTAACAGCTGCATAGTATTCCATTGTGTAGATGTACCACAGTTTATTTATCCAGTCATCAGTTCTCGGGCATACTGATTGCTTCCAGATTCTGGCTATTGTGAATAGTGCTGCTATGAAAATAAAAGTGTGGATGGTGTTTCCACTGTGTGTTTTTGGCTTCCCAGGGTATATTCCCAGGAGTGGGATGGCTGGGTCAAAAGGGAACTCAATTTCTAGTCTTTGGAGGAATGTCCATATTGTTTTCCAGAAAGTTTGTACAAGTTGACATTCCCACCAACAATGTATGAGAGTCCCCCTTTTCCCCGCATCCACGCCAGCACTTGTTGTTTTTACCCTTTTGGATATAGGCCAGTCTCTGTGGTGTGAAATGATATCTCATTGTTGTTTTGATTTGCATCTCTCTGATGATTAGTGATGATGAGCATTTTTTCATATGCCTTTTGGTCATTCAAATTTCTTCCTTGTCAAAGTTTCTGTTCATCTCTTCTCCCCATTTTTTAATGGGGTTGGCTGTTTCCTTCTTATATAGGTGTACCAGTGCCTGATATATCCTGGATATTAACCCATTATCAGATGGGTATTGGGTGAATATTCTTTCCAATTTTGTGTCACATTAATTCTGAAGTGTTTTATTTCATTGTAATTTTACTATATCTATATGACTATTTTCATTTTTAAATTTGACCATTGACCACATTGATCACTTGTGTTCAACTAGTTGCTATTTCATTGCCTTTTTCTTGTTCTTTCTTTTTCTTTCTTTCTTTCTTTCTTTCTTTTCTTTCTTTCTTTCTTTCTTTCTTTCTTTCTTTCTTTCTTTCTTTCTTTCTTTCTTTTTCTTTCTTTCTTTCTTTCTTTCTTTTCTTTCTTTCTTTCTTTTCTTTCTTTCTTTCTTTCTTTTTTGCTTTTTGGGTCACACCTGGAGATGCTCTTTGCTCAGGAATAACTCCTGGCGGTGTTTGGGGGTCCATATGGGATGTCAAGGATCCAATTCAGGTAGGCTGCGTGCAAGGCAAATGCCCTACCTGCTGGATTATCACTCTGGCCCCATTCATTGCCATTTCTAGTTGTGGATAAATACAACTTATTTTTGTATCCTGGAACCTAGTAAGTGTTGGGTTTATTACTAAAAATAGTTTATTATTTTAATATATTTTAGTGAACTCCTTAAAATTTTTTATACAAGATCATATGATCATCAAATAGAGATAACTTATCCTTCCTTATTTAAACGTCTTCTAAATTTTCTGTACTAATTATAATCCAGTGCTGAGTAGCAGTGGTGAAAGCAGATATGCGGTTGTTTCAGATCTCAGGAAAGCACTGAGTCACAACCAAGAATGACATTGGTTATGGGATTTTTTTTAGGTAGTTTATAAACTGTGGATTTTCCTTGTATTTCTAGTTTGTTGAATGTTTCTTTTTGTTTGTTTGGTTTGTTGTTGCCTGGTTGGTTATTGAACCTCACTGGCAGTGCTGGTGGCTTACTCCTAGCTCTGTGTTCAGGGATCATTCCTCCTGGTAAGGCAACCCTAAGCAGTGTCAGGGTGAAGCCTGAGTTAGCTGTGGCTGCACACAAGCAAACGCCTTACCTGCTGTACTATCTCTCTGGCCCTGCGGAATATTTGCATGTTTGTTTTTTCCATTGAAACGTGATATTTTTGTCAAATATCATTTTGCTTCAACTAAGATGGATCATGTGGATTTTATCCTTTATTGTACTGATATGCTATATTACATTAATTGGAGTTTGGGTCACAGACACAGAAGACACAATCCCAACTAGCAGAACCCTTAAGGTCAAAAATCCCCAAACTCTCAAGATAACAAGCCTAAAAGGTCAAAATCCCAAAAAAGATAATACCCAAAGGATTTGGGGAACATTTCTTGACCTTTTGGAAAAGAGCGTGTACTCTGAGAGAGAGAGCCATCTGAACATGGAGAGTCTCAGCATTGGGATTCAGAGTTCTGGCTCTACATGTATCTTTCCTGCACTGTGTGGGTACACACCTCTCAGTATCCCAAAGTCCAGCGACTTCTGCGCTGTCACCAAGAAGGGCTGTTAAGTTTTCATGAAGCAATGAAAATAAGTCTCCTAGAGAGAATAAAAGTGTCTGCCATAGAAGCAGGGGTTTGGGGTGAGAGTGGCATAAGGGAAACTGGGTTACTGGTGGTGGGAAATGTACACTGGTGAAGGAAAGGGTGTAAAAACATTTTATGACTGAAATCCAATGCTGAGCAACTTTGGAGCTGTGTATCACTGTGATCCAATTAAAAAAATAAATTTAAATAAAAGAACTCCTTAATCAAAACATTAAAAGAAAAGCTAAATCACATTCCTAAATGATTTTAGGAATAAATATGCATCACTTGCATCACTTGTCTTCCCATTGTTCATTGATTTGTTGTAGCAGGCACCAGTAACATCTCCACAGGTCCTGTTTGTACCCCAAGGGCATCTGCTCGCTCCTGGAACATAAAGAGCCTCAAACCATTCCATCAGGTCATGGGGATGAGGTCTATAATTGTTACTGGTATTTGGCATGTCAAATACGACACGGGTAGCTTGCCAGGCTCTGCCATGAGGGTGAGATACTCTTGTAGTTGCCTCTCATCTTGTGCATTTATTGATGAACCACACGGAGGCAAAGGAGGGGACCAGGTGTGACAGCAGGATGGTCTCGGTCCCTGCTGGTGGCAAGGGTCAGAGGTGAAGATTTGTCACCATGGGTTCTGTAGGGTTCTGTAGCTGAGCATAAGGGCCACCATAGGGTCCTCAGACCCCCCATTTTTGCCTTTAAACAGACTCCAGAAGTAGCCCTGATCTATCCACCAGGGACAGGCCCCCTTCCCATGAACTGGGTTGTGACACTAAGTAAATAGCGTATCTGTGTCTGTGCCACAATGAAGTAAAAGAGAGTTACGCCACTGTGCAAACAGTTTCTGTGCTTCTGGACAACTTGTTTGCCTCTATACAAAAGTGGAATTTGGGCCGGAGCGATAGTCCAGCAGGTATGGCGTTTGCCTTGCCCTGCGGCCAGCCCGTGCCGGCCAGGGTTCAATCCCAGCATCCCATATGGTCCCCCCGAGGACCGCCAGGAGTAATTCCTGAGTGCAGAGCCAGGAGAAACCCCTGAGCATTGCCGGGTGTGACACCCCCCAAAAAAAAAACACCGACAGGACACCGTATTCAGGAGACACTGGCCACCCCTGCTCCAGCCTATTGCCCTGCATGCATAGCAGAGCCCCTCCCCCAACCCAGTGGCTGGGAAGTTGATTGTGCTGGTGCCCACTGAGTTGCACAGCCGCTTGGGTGGCACCGTGACCCTGCCATGTCATCTGAAACCTCTGGAGTCCTAAAGGCCGCTGGGTGACTCAGATAAGATGGAAGCGGCTGGACCCGCCTGTGGACCCCAGCATTGTGGCAGAATTCCTTCGGGAGCAGGGCCCCAGCATCCCGGAGCTTGACCGTGTGGAGTTCGTGGCCGCCTGCTTAGCGGGGCTGTACGCCTCGCTGACCGTGGGCAAGCTGAGCCCTAGGGATGAAGCACCTACACCTGCGGATCCAGGTGGCCGTGGACCAGATGGGAAAAGCGCACACCTGGCTCTGAGTGTTCTATGCCCCCCAGGTCTCCATCTCTCTCTATGAGGACACCGGGCAGCAGGGCCAAAGGGAGACCAGCCTGACCTGTGATGCCCGCAGCAACCCAGAGCCCAAGAGTTATAACTGGAACATGACCACGAGCCCCCCCCCCCCTCTGCGCCCCAGTGCTCCCATCTCCTGATCCAGCCCACTGAGGAGTTCATCAACACGACCTTCAGACCTTCATCTGCAGCGTCTCCAATGTCCTGGGGACGGGCCTGGCAGCCTTGAGAGTTCTGCTCCCAGGATCTCCCGGGCCACCGTCACACTCTTCCTCAGCTCGCCAGTTTGGCCTCTGGATTTCAGGTATAGTATTTGTTGCTGTGGTGGGAGCCCTGCTCTATTTCCTTTATTTAAGACAGTTGCGTCCACGACCACCACAGCGCGCCCTGATAATGGGGGCTGTCTCCTATGCAGCTGTGAGGGAGTGAAGCCAGCGCTTCCCAGGATCCACCAACAGAAGGTGCTGGGGGCAGAGGGACCCGCCTGGAGATCCTGAGGCAGAAGCTTGTGAGGTCAGAACTGGACAATGACCCGAGGACAAGGTTTTTTCCATAGACTGGCCCTCCACTTTTTTGCATAGAGGCATAAAACCTGTCCAGGAGCAGAGAAGCTGTTTTCATGGTGGAGCTTAATTCCACTTGATCACTTGATACCCATTATTCATTGATTTGCTCAAGCGGGCGCCAGTAATGTTTCCATTTGAACTTATCATGTCCCAGTGTAGCCCAATGGCATCTGTCTGTTTCGGAGATATTAAGAGCTTCGAACAAACATCTTGTTTGTTTACAGTCCTGATAAGGAAGTCTGACCATCTTGCTGGTGGGCGGCCATGCGATCTTTGATGTCCCGTGGGATCCAATCGGTAATCGACTCTAGTCCAAAGGTTGTCTCCAGATCGCATTATATGATCAGCCTATTTGATTTTTGATGTTCTGGCAGATGAGACAGCGTCCTTGATTTCAGAATAGCAACAGAGGTCAGAACTCAGGATTCCCTCTCTCACTTGAGGCTTGATATTCCAAGTATGGCTCTTTCGATTCCTCTTTGGGAGACCAGAATGGTATTCTCATCCTGCTTCGTAAGGCCCAGGTCTCTGAGGTGTATGTCAATGCAGGGGAGAATGGTGGAGTCAAAGAGGTGTGCCCGTAGCCGGAGGTTCTTTGTTCTTTTGACTATAATTTCGATATTTCTGAAGGCAGTCCATGCCGCTCTTTTCCTCCCTGCGCAACTTCAGGTCGTTCATCATGTTGACTTCTCGACCTAGGTACACATAATTGCTGCATTCAGAGATGTCTGTTCCATTGAGAGTGAATGGGCCCTCTGGAACTAGTTCATTTCTCATGAACATAGTTTTGTTGAGATTCAGCTGTAGACCTATCTTTCCACATTCTCAGTCGAAGTCAGCCAGCATTTGTGCCGCTTGGCTAATGTTTGGTGTTATTAGAACAATGTCATCAGCGAAGTGGAGGTGGTGTGGTTGCCGACCATCTATCTTCACTCCCATTTTTTCCCATTCTAATTGTCGCATGATGTTCTCGAGGGTGGCGCTGAAGAATTTTGGTGAAATGGTATCACCCCTGCCGAACCCCTCTTTGACGTTGATGATCACTTCCCTGTAGAATGGTGAGATCCTAGTGGTGAAACCGTGATATAGTTCACGAAGGATCTTTATGTATTGGGTTTGAACGCCCTGTTTGGCGAGGGCTTCCATGACTGCTTCAGTCTCCACAGAATCAAAGGCTTTCTTTAAATCAATGAACATGAGATAGAGCGGCATCTTGAATTCTCTATAGACGCCAAAGAGTTTGGTTATCGTGTGGATATGGTCAATTGTGCTGAATCCTTTTGGGAAGCCAGCCTGCTCACATGGCTGGTCTTCATCTAATGTTCTGCCAACCCTGTTATGACTCGAGTGAACAGTTTGTATATGATGGACAACCGGCAGATGGGGCAATAGTTGCCAATGTCGTGAATGTCTCCCTTCTTGAACAGTAGAACTGTCCTGCTAGTTTTTTAATTCCACTTAATTTAAAAAAAATATGCATCTCAGAAAAAAATTAAAAAATTAATTTAAATAAATAAAAAGAAAATATGTCTCCTAACTCTTCAACTTTACTATGAGATCAACTTGTACAATGAACAAGATCAATAAGGGGACACTTTTACAGTATAAATCCTAACTGAAAACCAATGTCCTTACAGATGATCTTGCTTGTTTGTTTTGTCCCCTGAGGTATTGTGTCAGCTTTGGGGATTTAAAAATTGGGATTTCAGTCTTTCAGGGCTAGGATATTTGGGGTTTCACACCTTTAAGATGTTGAGTTCATGATTCTAGTGCTTGTAACTGCATCTTTCTTACATTAATAAGTATTCTGATATTTCATCATAAGGCCTTTCCTGATAGTTGCAACCCACACTGGACACTATCTTGGCCATACAGAACATGATTTTCATTTTCCTATCATTCGTTTTAATA
>JAJIBD010008935.1:0-54732 GCA_021461705.1 Cryptotis parvus
TTTTTAAATTAATTTTTAATTGAATTACCATGAGATATACAGTTACAAAGCTGTTCATGTTTTGATTTCAGTCATACAGTATTATATTTTTTAATTTTTTATTATTTTTTACATTAGTATGCAAACTTCCTTGATAGTTTATTTTTCACACTGAAGAAAGGGTGAGACTTTTATTTATTTTTTAAGTTTTTATTATACCACCACGAGATACACAGTTAAAAGTGTCCATATTTGGGTTCATATACAGTATTCCAGCACATTCCTCTACCATTGCCCATTGCCCTTCAGCAATGTCCCATGATTCCCCCTTCCCCATCCTGCAAAAATAGGAAATTGGCAGGTTATTTTCATTTCTCACTCACTCTCCCTCTCCGTTTCTCTCTCCTTCTCTCTCTCTTCCTTCTTTTACACACTGGCTTGCAATACATACAGTAAGAGATCATCATGTATATCCCTTTGCCAACTTTCAATGCTCAGTTCTACACTGGTATTAACTTTTACAATAAATATTAGGACACAGTTCCATTCTTTGTATTGACTAATCTCTGACTCCTACACATTTTCTAGGTTCTATATCATGGTATTTTTTATATCCCACAAATAAATGCAGTCATTCTATATCTGTCCTTTTCCCTCTGAAATATTTTCACTCAGCATGTACCTCTCCATGTCCATCAATTTATAGGCAAATTCTATAATTTCTTTTTTTTTTTCTAACTGCTTCACAGTATTCCATTGTGTATATGTACCACATTTATTTATCCAGTCATCAGTTCTCCATCACTCTGGTTGCTTCCAGATTCTGGCTATTGTGAATAGTGCTGCTATGAACATAAAAGTGCAGATGGTGTTTCTGCTGTGTGTTTTGGCCTCCCAAGGTATATTCCCAGGAGTGGTAATGCTGGGTCAAATCGAGCTAAATTTCTAGTCTTTGGAGGAATGTCCATATTGTTTTCCAAAAAGGCTATACCAGTTGCTTTAGCTATCCCTGGGAGTTATTATTACATACAAATTTCAGGAGTGTTTGGTTAATTTCTTTGAAGAATGTCATAGGTATTCTTATAGGGATCACATTGAATCTGTATAAAGCTCTAGGAAGTATTACCATTTTGACAACGTTGATTCTCCCAATCCATGGGCAGCAAATGTGTTTCCATTTTGTTGTGTGCTCATTTATTTCATGAAGCAGGGTTTCATAGTTTTCTTTGTATAAGTCCTTTATACTCTTAATTCAGCTGATTCCTAGGTATTTGGTGTTCTTGGCACAATTGTGAATAGGATCAGTTTATTAATATCCCTTTCTTCTCTTTCGTTATTTCTATATAGGTTAGCCACTGACTTTTGGGTATTGATTTATAATACCGTGCCAATCTACTATAGGTAACTATTGTTTCTAGGAGATTTTTTGGTAGAGTGTAGAGTTCTCTAGGTATAATATCATGTCATCTGCAAATAGTGATAGTTTGACTTCTTCCTTGCATATCTGAATGTCCTTAATGTTCTTTTCTTTGATTGGTATGGCAAGTACTTCCAGTACTATATTGAATAGAAGTGGTAACAGTGGGCATCCTTGTCTTGTCCCCAATCTTAGAGGGAAGGTTTTGAGATTTTATCCATTGAGAATGATGATCTCTCTGGGCTTTTGGTAGAAGGCTTTGACCATATTGAGGTAGGTTCCTTCAATTCCACATTTTCTGGAAGGTTTTATTCATAACGGGTGTTGGTTCTTGTCAAATAATTTCTGAGTCTATAGATATGATCATATGGTTTTTATTTTTTTCTCTTATGATATGATGTATTATGTTGAGTGACTTGCAAATGTTGAACCATCCTTGCATTCCAGGGATAAATCCTCTTGGTCATTATGTATATTCTTTTTGATGAGACTTTGGATTCTGTTTGATAGTATTTTGTTGAAGAACATAGCATCTATGTTCATCAGGGGAGCTTGTTCTGTAGTTTTATTTTTTTTTGTGTTGTCTCTGCCTGCTTTGGGTATCAGGGGTGATATGCACTTCATAGAAGCTATTTGGGAGAAACACATCTGAATAATCAGAGAAAACACAGACTCCAAGTCAAAGGCTGGAAGAAAATTCTCCAGCAAACAACTCTTTGAAAAAAGCTGGGGTGGCCATATTAGTATCTGACAACATATACTTCAGGCTGAAAAGATATAGGGACATTGAAGACCATTTCTTAATATTAAGGGATATATATGTATATATATGGAAGAAATTACACTCCTAAACATATATGCACCCAAGCGGCCTGAAAAATAATTCAAACAACTGCCAATAAAATTCAAAGAAGACAATGACAGTAACACAATAGTAGTCAGAGATATCAACACTGCTTTATCAAGTATTAATAGATAGACAAGACTAAAGCTCACCAAGGAATTATGGCCCTGAAGAAGAAATTGGAAGAAAAGAGGTAGTGGATATATACAGAACTTTTCATCCCCCAAAATCTGAATACACATTTTTCTCCAGTGCATATGGAACATTCTCCAAGACAGATCACATGCTGAGCCACAAAGTGTCGGGGAGCTCCGTCGGGGTCCCCAACAGTGCTGGGAAGCGAGTTCCCTTCTACCTCTAAAGCCGGCGAGGAATGGATGAAATCTCAGGAATCCGATGCAGTTTTAAAAGGCTTTACTTATCACAGGTCCAGGCATACAAATCAGCAAAAGGAAAAGCCCAGTGCTTAGGATTCCAGGCTAGAACCCCAGCCACGTGTAGGCCAAGATGGCGACCACCACATGTAAAGGCCCTATAAAAGGAGAAGACAAGACTTCCAAGAAGGGTGAGCGCTCACAGAGAGCCCAAAAAGAAGCGCGAGAGAGGAAACAGGCTAGTTTTATACCCCTGCCACTCAGACCTTCCTCCCACTGTTATGGAAAGCAGGGGAGGGTCAAATGCCCTTAGGTAATCCCTCCCTGCACCTCACCTATGCCCTTTAGTATGCTAATGTTTTGAGCCAAGATCTGCCTGGATATGCCTTTATAGGGTAGAGAAGGGGGTTTCTGAGATGGCATGTCTCTGTACCAAAGACTAATACTAATGCCAGTTAAATATTTCTCCAAGCCTTCACAAGTCTCTTCTACTTCATTGTAGTTTTGTATTTTAGTTGCCTTTGAGTATATCAGGGAGCCATGCTTGTTTGCTTGGAAGCAAACAGCATTTCTCTCTGGTCTAATTGCTTAGGGGTCCAGCGTGGCCAGGCTAATATGCTGGTAAGATCTAGCTAGTCCCACGATGATTGTGGCAGCTTGGGAGAATATTTATACCAGCTAGTACAGCATACATAGTCAGATAAACTGCCACATTTAGACTACCCCCTTATCTACGAAGTGATTTTCAGGCGGCAATTCAGAGCAGATGCAGCGGCCCTTAGAGGAGTCCTGCAACATCAAAGCATACCTCAATAAAATGAAAAAGATAGTTATTGTGTCAACTATTTTCTCAGACCATGATGCACTGAAGATGAAAGTTAATCACATACAGAAACAGGAAGTAAAACCAAACAAAAAAAAACTAATTACTTAGGGGGTCCTACATGGCCAGGCTTTATGCTGGTAAGATCTACCTAGTCCCACGATGATTGTGGCAGCTTGGGAGAATATTTATACCAGCTGGTACAGCATACATGGTCAGATAAACTGCCACATTTAGACTACCCCCTTATCTACAAAGTGATTTTCAGGTGGCAATTCAGAGCAGATGCAGCGGCCCTTAGAGGAGTCCTGCAACAACAAAGCATACCTCAATAAAATAAAAAAAGATAGTTATTGTGTCAACTATTTTCTCAGACCATGATGCACTGAAGATGAAAGTTAATCACATACAGAAACAGGAAGTAAAACCAAACACCTGGAAATTGTACAGCTCACTGCTGAACAACCAGTGGGTCATAGAAGAAATCAAACAAAAAATCCAGAGATTCCTGGAAGCAAATGAAAATGAAGACACAAACTATCCTAACTTGTGGGACACAGCAAAAGGAGTGTTAAGAAGAAAGTTCATAGCTCTGCAAGCATTCATTGGGAAAAAAGAAAGGACCCACATAAATAACCTGACTTCACAGCTCAAATATTAGAAAAAAGACCAACAAAAGGAGTCCAACACAGGAAGAAAGAAGAAATAATAAAACTTAGAGAGCAAATCAATGAGCTGTAATCCCAAAAAACAATCTAAAGATTAATGAAAGCAAGAGATGGTTCTTTGAAAAAATTAACAAGATCCACTAACCACTTGTAAGACTTGTATGGACTGGGAAAGAGAAAACTCAAAGAAATAGAATCAGAAATAAAAAGGGGACATCATAACAGAAACCACAGAAATTCTAAAGATCATCAGAGATTACTTTGAGAGCCTGTATGCCACAAAATATGAGAACCTGGAAGAAATAGATGAACTCCTGAAGTCCTGTATCCTCCCAGGCAAGAAGACCTGCAATATCTGAATAAGCCTATCACCATCAAGGAATTAAATGTATAAAGCTCTAGGGAGTATTACCTACTGCACAAACACAAAAGCCCAGGTCCAGCTGGATTCACTAGTGAATTCTTCTAAACCTTTATGGAGGGCCTACTGCCAGTCATTTTCAAGCTCTTCAGGAAATAGAAGAAACAGAAGCATTCAGTCATACAGTATTCTAACATGCATGGCCTCCCCCAACACCCTCAACCTGTCTCTATGGCAGGAACTTTCCCTTCTTTCTGCTCTCTCTGTGTTGCAGGAGTCCTCTAAGAACCTCTGCATCTGCCCTGGATTGCCTCCTGCAGGTCACTTAGTAGATAAGTGTGTAGTCTAAATGTGGCAGCTTATCTGACCATGTATTCTGTACTGGCTGGTATAAATATTCTCTCATGCTACCACAATCATCGTGGAACTAGCTAGATCTTACCAGCATATTTGTCTGGCCATGTTGGATCTTTAAGTAATTAGACCAGAGAGAAGTGCTGTTTGCCTCCAAGCAAGCAAGCATGGCTCCCTGATATACTCAAAGGCAACTAAAATACAAAACTACCGTGAAGTAGACGAGACTCTTGTGAAGGCTTGGAGAAATATTTGACTGGCATTAGTATTAGTCTTTGGTATAGAGACATGCCATCTCAGAAACCCCCTTCTATACCCTATAAAGGCATTTCCAGGCAGATCTTGGCTCAAAACATTAGCATATAATAGAGCCTAGGTGAGGTGCTGGGAGAAATTACCTAAGGGCATTTAATCCTTCCTGCTTCCCATAATAGTGGGAGGTCTGAGTTGCAGGGGTATAAAACCAGCCTGCTTCCTCTCTCTCTCTCTCTTTTTGGGCTCTCTCTTTGTGAGCTCGCACCCTTCTTGGGGGTCTTGTCTTTTTCTCCTTTTTTATAGGGCCTTAACCCGTGGAGCCGCCATCTTGGCCTACACGTGGGTCCTAGCTGGGAATCCTAAGCACAGGGTTTCTCCTATTGCTGACTTGTATGCCTGAACCTGTGATAAGTAAAGTCTTTTAAAACTGCTTCGATTCCTGAGTTTTCATCCATTCCCCACCGGCTCCGGAGGTAGAAGGGAACTTCGCTTCCCGGCATTGTCAGGGACCCCAAGGCATTCACCGACATCTCTGTGTCTGTTTCTGTCTCTGTCTCTCTGTCTCTGTCTCTGTCTCTCTCTCTCTCTTTTTGGGAATTAGGAATTGCAACACAGACACAGAGTTTGTAATGTTTGATCCTTTAACTATTTTCAGCATACAGATCTTATTCAGAGTAATCATTTCCAACTATCTTTGTCATAGTAGTCCCTTCTCTCTCCCAACTACCTACTCACCAAGCACTTGAGGCCGGTTTCAAACCTCTTCCTGGACCAATCCCCTGGTCCTTGTTTCTTTCCTTGGGCATTAGCTTCATATTATATTTTTATAACCCATAAATGAATCTAATCATTTTATGTTTATCTTTCTTCTGACTCATTTCACTTAGCCTGATGATCTCCGTGTCCATTTATTAACAAGTGAATTTCATAACTTTATTTTTCCTAACTACTTGACTGCTCTGGATGCTATACACTGAGACTTCAATGAATTATGATCTTGTGTGTATGTTTGTGTGTGTGTGTGTGTGTGTGGTTTAGGGGCTATAGTCATCTGTGCTCAGGGTTTATTCTTAGATTTGGTCTCAGGTATCATTCCTAAAGAGCTCAAGTAAATATGCAGTGTCAGTAATCGAATTTCATAGGATGTATGCAAGATAAGTATCATTGGATGTATGCAAGATAACTAGAGAGCTGATACTTGCTTCCCCTGTGCTCAGCTGCTCATGAGGCGCCCGGGAGGCATGGTGGGTTCTAGCCCTGGCCTGCTAGCCCAGCAGAGCCTCACAACAAGCCAGACCACCCTCCCCTACTCCATGGGGCCCACCATTTTCCACATCCAGACTTCCCTCTCGTCACAACTCCATCCAACAAACCAGACTATCACAGCCCGGATCATCCACAGCCACCCTACAGCAGTTTTTTTTTTTAATCCTGCACAGGTATGCTGAACCAGAGACTCTCAGACATGGGGCAGAGCTGCTACTTACTCTCCCTGTGCCCAGCTGCTCATGAGGTGCCCGGGAGGCATAGCGGGTTCTAGCCCTGGCCTGCCACCCCAGCAGAGCCTCACAACAAGCCAGACGACCCTCCCCTACTCTATGGGGCCCGCCATTTTCCACATCCGAACTTCCCTCTCGTCACAACTT
This sequence comes from Cryptotis parvus, assembly GCA_021461705.1. Lineage (NCBI taxonomy): Eukaryota > Metazoa > Chordata > Mammalia > Eulipotyphla > Soricidae > Cryptotis > Cryptotis parvus. The sequence continues at coordinate 6,722 of JAJIBD010008935.1, forward strand.
CACCCAGCAGACCAGACTATCACAGCCCGGATCATTCACAGCCACCCTGCAGCAGTTTTTTCAATCCAGCCCAGGTATGCTGAACCAGAGACTCTCAGATATGGAACAGAGCTGCTACTTGCTCTCCCTGTGCCCAGCTGCCCATGAGGCGCCCGGGAGGCATAGCGGGTTCTAGCCCTGGCCTGCCACCCCAGCAGAACCTCACAACAAGCCAGACCACCCTCCCCTACTCCATGGGGCCCGCCATTTTCCACATCCGGACTTCCCTCTATTCACAACTCCACCCAGCAAACCAGACTATCACAGCCCGGCTCGAGCAGCCACTAGCGGCCACGTGGTTCATCAATAAATGCTTTATTTAGAGGTGACTACAACAGTATGCCACCCACACAGCAAGCCTGGCAAGCTGCTCGTGTAGTATTTGCTATGCCAAGTACCAGTAACATTTATATTAGATCATTCCCGTGACCTACTATAATGGTTTGAGGCTCTTTATGTTCCTGGAGCAAGCGGATGCCTTTAGGTTCTACTAGCATGAGACAGGACAAATGGAGATATTACTGGTGCTGCTCTAGCAAATAGGTGATTAATGGGAAGATAGTGATAGTGATAGTGATAATGCAAGATAAGTGCCATACTATCTATTCTGTCACAAGTTAAATTAAATTTTTGCTGGTAGAAGGTGGGTCCTACAAAGCAGGGTACGAAAGCAGGATGAGAACGCTATTCAGGTCTCCCAAAGAGAAATTGAAAGATCTATGCTTGGAATATTATGCCTCACTCAAGTGAGAGAAGGAATCCGGAATTCTGACCTCCTCCATCGCTGTTCCAGAGTCAGGGATGCTGTCTCTTTTGCCAAGGCATCGAAAATCAGATGGGCTGGACATGTAATGTGATTTGGAGAACAACCACTGGACTAGAGTCATTACCGACTGGATCCCACGGGATGTCAAAAGATCACATGGCTGCCCACCACAAGATGGTCAGACTTCTTCGTCAAGACCCTGAACAAACAGTTTGAGGCTCTTCATATTCTTGAAGCAACCAGATGCCATTGGGCTGCTCTGGCACGTGATAGGGTCAAATGGAATGTTACCGGTGCCCGCTCGACCAAATCAATGAATAGCAGGATGTCAAGTGATCAAGTGATCAAGTGATCAAGAAGGTGTTGCCTCAATATTAATGTCTACTATCTGATCATCAGACCTTAACTCAAGAGAAAAGCCAATCTAAAGCCTGGCTCATCAGAGCCCCACCCTAGAGAGAAGCCTATTTCAAGTCCAGGTATGCTAAAATCACCAGGCTTCGGTGGAGATGGAGCTGTGTTCCCTCTCCCTCACCTCTTACCCATCCGGGAAGCCTGGTGGACCTGCCCAAGAACTGCTCCCGAGCTGTTGGCTGTGAACCAGAGATACAGATATACGGGGCAGAGCTGATACCAGCTCTCCCCCTTGAGCATGGCTCCTGGCGCGGCCTCACAATTCATCAGTAAATGCAAGAACTGAGAATCTACCTCCTACCTAGAGTATCCCATCTGCATGGCAGAGCCTCACAAGCTACCCGTGTTGTATTTGATATGCCAAAAACAGTAACAATAATATACCTCATCCCCATGACCTGAACAAATGGTTTGAGGCTCTTCATGTTCCAGGAGTGAGCAGACGCCCTTAGGTTACACTAGCATGCAACAGGGACAAATGGAGATGTTACTGGTGCCCGCTCAAGCAAATGATGAACAATGAAAGACAAGTAATACAAGTGATCTGATCAAAGTAGTGGTTTCTGCATGTTTACACTGAGGTGATTTGTTTGTATCTTTCTTCCTTCCTTCCTTCCTTCCTTCCTTCCTTCCTTCCTTCCTTCCTTCCTTCCTCCCTCCCTCCCTCCCTCCCTCCCTCCCTCCCTCTCTTCTCTTCTTTCTTTCTTCTTTCTTCTTTCTTTCTTTCTTTCTTTCTCTTTCTTTCTTTCTTTCTTTCTTTCTTTCTTTCTTTCTTTCTTTCTTTCTTTCTTTCTTTCTTTCTTTCTTTCTTTCTTTCTTTCTTTCTTTCTTTCTTTCTTTTTCTTTCTTTCTTTCTTTCTTTCTTTCTTTCTTTCTTTCTTTCTTTCTTTCTTCTTTCATGTTGGGTGACATTGAGCTGTGCACATGGCTTTACCCTGGATTTATGCTTAGGAATCACCTATAGTGATCCTCAGAAGACTGTAGAGAGTACCAGTGGTTGAACTGGAGTTAGTTACATGTAAGGCAAATGTCTTATCCCTGTAGTACCTTTCTGGCCATCTGGAAATTTCTTAAGTAAGATCATTATTTACTAGACTCTTACAATCACTAAAGATTGTAATATGTAGTACTGTTTGATAATATTTTACCAACAGTAGAACTTCTTACAAAACAAGTGTCAGTCCTCTCAAATCCTAGAACTATGTTATCAACTAAGTGTGCGTAATATCCTTATGCACTTTGTTATCACTTAAATCATGCTCACAGCATCTCACAAGTATATATTTAACATACATGTAAAGCCCAAAGCAACTCCTCATCATTAAATAATATCTTTAAACTGGAGAAATTTAGTCACATTTAGCCTCTAGCTCTAATTCTTGTTTTCTTGCTTTTCTACCAGACATGTATTACTTTTCCAAAGAAGTCTTTAAACCTTTTTTAAGTCATGTATGAAGTTGAAAATCAATATTTTCCAAACTCTTACAAATTTTGACTTTACTATGTATTAAATTTATTGATGGTACCTAAATTGGTAACTTCTTTATTTTTCTTTCTTCAGCATAATTAGAGGGATTTCAATATATGGGAACTTCTAGGTTTACAAAATGTATTTCTTAAATGTTGAGACCAAAAATTATTACATCACCCATGTGTTGCAGGATGGATATGATATTAGTAGGCATAAAAGCAGTATAATGTTATCTATTCCATTAGAGCTCTTGGATAACTGGCTACACTGCTAATGAGTGGTAATATTTTGTTATTTTTTTCTAGGTCTCTACAACACAATATAATATTATGTAAGCCATGTTAGAAAAAGATGAACTTCATCCATATTCTGTTATTCCATTATTAGGCCGCTTATAGGATACAACCAGAATAGGTTTTTCATAATTCGTAAGGGTACTAGAATTTTCAAAAGGGTAAATCACCACCTAATTCAACTAATAAACAACTATTTTAGTAACTTCCAATCTATCCTTGAAATTTTGAGGCCAAAAAACATTCACTATATTACGTATATCATAAAAATCACCTGATTTAAATATTAGGGTGATTTATCTACAAGTGTTTCACAAAGTGGGTGATACTACTCTTCTGAGGAGATATTACAAGAAATGGGGGGGCATATTGTTGTTTTATAGCATTGTGTATATTAGGGAACGAGTATTTTTCTCATTTTTCTTTTTATTTAAACACTGTATCACTGTCTTCTGTTGTTCATTGATTTGCTTGAGCGGGAACCAGTAACATCTCCTTATGTCCCTTCACAAGCAAGTGTAGCCCAAGGGCATCTGCTTGCTCCAGGGGCAGGGAAGAGCCTCAAACCATTCTTCAGGTCATGGAATTGAGGTCCATAATTGTTACTGTTTTTGACATATCAAATAAAACATGGGTAGCTTGCCAGGCTCTGCCGTGTAGGTGGTATACTCTCAGTAGAAGGCTCTCATCTCGAGCATTTACTGATGAAACTTAAAGGGAGAAAGATCAGGTTTTCTCTTGGGTGGATCTCTGAGGAACTATGGAGCCTGGATGTTGAGAATGACTGAACTCATGATGTGTGGGTTGCTCTGGCTTCTTGCTAGGCTTACTGGGATGACGGTATCATTTAAAACCTACCCAGAACTGTATACAGTATATAAATGTGAAAGATCCTGGGAAGGACCTGATCCTAAAATCAGTACTAAGAATGACGCACAGCTATGTCCATGTGCCGGCAGAGCTGTGGGTCTGGCATGGGTCTCTCTTCCGGGGTAGCTGGCATGGAGGTGGAAGAAAGGGCAGAGAAGCCCAAATCTCCACTCCAAGGCCCACCAGTGTGGCCGCTCCCCCACACGTGTGAGCAAATCCTTAGAGCAATGTTGGACTTGGCCAGGGGCTGGCTGAGCCCCGTACTGGGAGGTCAGCTCCATGGGTTGCTTCCATGTGAGGCCAAGGGGAGCAGCTGTGGGTCTGGAGTGTATGGGTCTTGATCTCTTCCGGAGTTGCAGACAGAGCTGTGGGTCTGGCGTGGGTCTCTCTTCTGGGGTAGCTGGCATGGAGGTGGAGGAAAGGGCAGAGGAACCCAAATCTCTGCTCCAAGTCTGGCCAGTGTGGCCCCTCCCCCATTTTAAACACAATGGTTTAAGAAATTCATGATGAATTTGTTACAGGCACTTAATATTCCAACACTGATCCTGACCCCAGTGTAATCTTTTCTCGATCATTGCCACCATTTACCAACCAATCCACAAGCCTACAGCCTCAGTGGCACAAAATAATTTATTTCCTATTGCTTATTACAATGAAATGGGTGATGGAACTATTAAAATATATTCAATTAAAATAAAAACTTGTGAAAATTATAATATCTCACCATAGGGTCATTAGTGAGTATCAGAGGGTTACGTTGTTGTTGTTACTTAAGCCTTCTGTGTAATAATTTTGTTTATCGAGCTCAGTTGGCTTTTTGTCATTTTTCCCATCTAATTGAGTGTGCTTCTACTGGGATATCAGTATTCTAGAATTTGGAGGTACCCCACGGCTGCAAATGTGCAAATGCACAGTCCAGAAATTCCAGAAGATTTAACTGGTCAGTGAGTTTACTTGGCAGCAGTTGTGGGATGTGGGTATAGCTGCAGGGACTTCCGGAAGTACAGGGCATGGAGTTGAGAAGAGGCTGCCTTCCCTACTCTGAGAAGACCCAAGAGTACTCAACCTGAAGAGTAATGTACCTAGAATTTTTGACAGTTTAGCATCTACACAGCTGAGTCATGTGGCAGTGGAGTTGGGCCGTTAGTGTGGCAGTAGCTGTGGGGTGTAAGTGGGGCTGCCAGAGCCTTGGCGGGGCAGGGACTCAACCTACCCTTCTCCTGAGGCCACTCCAGGTTTTCAGCCTGAAGATCGGTATAACTGCCATTGGGGAGCATATCAACCTAGTGTGTAATGAAAGGGCACTTTGTTGCTTAAAGAAGGTAAAGAGAGCAGTTTGGGAGCGTCTGGTACACAATGAAAATATATTCCTTAGTGTAACAATACTTATCAGTGATCTTCATGAAAACTTCTGAGATACTGCAGTTTCTCCATCAGCGTTTGCTACATCATCTTGCATTTTTATAATAGGGATTTCGTTTATTTCCCTCAAACCTCATGAACTATCCTCATGTTTACTTCACATTTGTGTTCTGCTGTTTCCTCACTACTTTTCAGCCTTTATAGAATTGGAAGGGAGTTAGGGCCATGCTCTGGGTTAGGTTTTGATGTAGGAAATGTTGTGGCTGGTTTGCTCTTCTTTCCAGACCACTGAAACTTTATCTATATCAGCAATGAGAATGTTTTTCTTTCTTATCATTTGTGTGTGCACTGGAGCATCACTTTTCATTACCTTCAAGAACTTTTCCCTTGCATTCAAACTTGGATAAATGTTAGAACATTTAGGTTCAAGAGGAGTAGCTTTCATCCTGTCCTAGTTGTCCACAAGACTTCTCAGTAAATTTCATTGATTTAGGTTTGGGTTTAAAGAGATATATATGTATATATACAACAATAAACATCTATGTGTGTTTATATATAAGCTCTTTCCTTCATTTTCAAACCAAATATTAAGAGTTTTGATAGAAATGCAAAGGTTTCAGTTGCCAACCTAGACTATGGTCACCACTGAGATCTCTATGCTCTGAGAATCACTCAGGCAAGGAGCTTGGCGATAGGTTCTTCTGAGTGGAGAGCTGAAGAGTGAACAGGTGCCAGTCAGAAAGAGACAAATGAAAGCACATTCAAAGCACAGGGCACTGAAAGTATCCCACTGTAGCATGACTAGCAGAGTGACTGAGCAGACAAAGGAAAATGATTGACATGGGGTCTCCCACCCTGGAGTAATGGGGACAGAGGCCTGGAAAGGTTCTACATCTTTGATTTTCTGCAGATAAGTCTGGCTGTGATGTATAGTTATAGGAAAAGGCACGACATCAACTTAGGAAGTGGCTGAAGCCATCCAAATGAGAGATGACAGTAACTTTAGTTAGAGAGAAGGAAATAACTGAAAAGAAAACCTGGAGAAATACTTTCGAAAGAGAATTTATTAGTCTTAGATGTGGCATGAATATGAAAGGTCAAAGTGGGGCTAAGGGGGCAAAAGAATGTTATGTTCTCTATGTGCCATACTGGTTTGCAAATCTTTCCTTATAATCTTGATAAAATTTCAACTGCATATACTTGCAGCATAAACTATTTTCTCCATTTTATAGATGAGGAAACAGAGGTCTCTGTTTTTTGTGAAACGCAATGTAAGCAAGCTGATTTTACATTTTTTGTAGATATATGAACAGAAATTAAGTGAAAGGGTTAAATTTATTTCTATAATGTTTAAAAACCTGAATATGCACATCACCTAAACATTGAATCTATGTTAAAACTATTAATGAGATATTTACATTATTTTCCTAGGCTAAGTTTTCCAAATGCTCTGTGTCTTTTACATGTAGGGTATATCACAATTTAGATGCCAGCTTTTTATCAGAAATAGTTGATCTCTATTTAGATTTCATAAAATTTACAGTTAAAACAAGTCAATTCATATTCCCAAGTTGCTCTAAACACATTTTAATTTTTTCCAACATCTAAATTGAACTACAGCTTTAAATTTAAATTAATTGGAATTAAATACAGTAACCAGTTCCCCAGCAGGACTAGCTCAAGAGTCACATGTGGAAGTGACTGCTTCATTGAAAGCACAATTTGTTCACCCAGAAGAGTTTAGCTGAGATTTGCATCCAAGAAATCCTGAGAGCCCACTTCATACTCATATAAAATTGGAGTGCTCTGCTCACCTTCTAACCTGGGGCATTCCTATTTGTTCTAAGTCAACTCACGAATGAACTTGTGGGTTTTCCTCCATCTTCAAAGATCTTCAAAGATCTTCCCTGGCAAATGGTACTTCCCTCTCACAGCTATGTGATAGTTTCTTCTCCATCCTTATTCGTGCTTCAGCATAACTGTCATCTGGGCATACATGTCTGTCCTGCCCACCTGAACTCCTTCATTTTGACTTTCACAGCACCATAAAGACATGTTCCTTAACAATCACCCAATTAGATATTCATGACTTTTAAAATTTAATTAAAAGACTTTCCCACAAGAGTGTATGCCTGAAGAGACATTGTACTTTGGGCTATATTAGCACATTCTGAGCATTATGTAAATATTGCGGCTGAGAGTAATATATATATATATATATATATATATATATATATATATATATTATATTTCCTGCCTAGCCCTCCAGCCTACAAGGGTATCCCCAATATCTCTAGTACCACAGGGTCTGAGCAGCACAGCACCTTGCTTCCTCCTATGGCTAAGAATTGCTGGCTGTGGTCTCTAGGTCTCCCTGAGCACCAACTTGGGAGAATCCAAACAATGATATATATATTTTAGAGATCTAAAGACGAAAATTGGAAAATCACAGAGTAGCTCTGAGGGATGGTGAACTGAGTGTGTGATTCTGTGGCCCAGTGTTCCTGTGTCTGCTCCAGGAGAAGGCCCTATGTTTCTACATGCTCTTTCCTTTTAGTTTTTTCTCCCTAGAAATAAGAACAGGACTATTTCAGAAGGAATTATATGGACCTTCTGGATTAACTGTTCCTGTGGCAACAAGATGGTAGCTTCGCTTTCTGCTCCCTCCTGGGAATCTGGACCCTCATCTATATTCAGATTCATCCTTCTTCTTCCTTTACTCCATCTTTAATCCTTAACTCATGACCTTTTTGCTTCTACTACTTGTATTCTGCTCTTCCATGTATTTCTGTGTTCAGAACCTCACATCTAAGTCTCATAGGTCTGAACAGACTCCTGCTAGGTCCTAAACACCAAATAAAATTTGGTGTTTCATGATTGGGTACATTTTCATGATTACTGTCCAAATTCTGAAGGCTGAAAATATTAATCTGTGCTAAATCCCCATATGGTTCTTCTACAATCATTCCACAATCAATGATTTCAATCAAATTCAATATATTTAATATTGCAGAAGGGCTTAGCAAAGAAACAAAAGGCAGTGCTTTGATTACCATGTTTTGATTACCATGTTACTGCCCGGGCCCCTGGATCAGCACTGAGCAGGCTGAGCTGGGGCGACTGGCAGTGGAACTGCCACCAGATAGGTGAAGTGCAGCCAAAGACACGGAGGCTATTGAGTTTTAGAACGGAATGAAAAATTCAGATTCAAATCACTGAACGGTGCCCATATGTCCCGGATTGACTGGGACAGACCTGATTTCAAATATTCTGCCCCATTTTCCAGAGCATGTGTCAGACCATATGTCCACATTTATGTTTAAGAAAATATGGTATTCATTTCTTTAACAAGAAAGTAGACCCAAATCCTACGGAACTGCTCCTGCATCTAAATTCTACCTCTTTCTTTCCTTTTTCCCTAAAGATCACATGCAAATGCCCAGCAGTTTTCCCGGGCTACCCCTGATGGAGGCAGCCGGAGTCTCAGAACCAGGGCTTTCAGAGGCTTATCTGAGACCTGTGTGCACAGTGAGCCTGAGAACACAAAAAGCGCATGCGTTGTCTTGCCCGGCAGCCAAATAATTCTGAGTGCTTACTCAATTTCCTGGGTTTTATTTCTAACGTTTATCTTGTATCCAAACCTGGAATTTTGCTCAATTTAAAGCAAAGTTAGCAGATTGAATTTTTTATGGAAAATGATCCGATTATTTCCTATAAAATGGAAATTTTCTCCACCTCCTCTTTTCGGGTTTGTTTATGTGCACATGGATACATAATGGTACGGTAATAAAAATAAAGGGCAAGGATTAATTAATGTCTTCTCACTCTAGTTTATTACCTCTATTTTCTGTTATGCTATCTTCCATATGTTTCTGGGAAGGAAACATTGTTTTGAACTGTTTCAAATGACAGAGCATAGTAGTATATGGTACCATTCCATAAAATTTCCTCTAAATTCTGAAGGTCAAAATGTAATACCATGAAGCAGCTACATCTCTTTAAGTAGGTTTGAAATACCACTGGGACACATTGACCATCTAGAAACTATTTATACGTAAACAAGAAAATCATCTGATTATTATGCTATTGTTCAATTATTTCAAAACATGATTTAAACCTAGTTCAAATGTGTGCTATAATTTGATAAAATTTTATCTGTACTTATTGAACATTTTCTAGGAAAAGAAAGTTTAAAATATGATAGAGATAATCTAATTATAATATCTAATTACAGAGTGAAATAAATCACTAAAACCAGACTAATGAGTCTCAAACACTAATTAATATTCAGACAGGAAGCTGGAATTTTGACACTTCACTCATGTAGTAAAAGTATAAGAGCACCTAAGCATGTAGGATGTTTTGTCATTTTATATTTGAAATTCCTCACACACCTTCTGCATTGTTCAAATGAGTACTACATTCTCAAAGCTTCTGTTAGTCATGGTCTAGACCCATCATTAAAATATATTAATGCCATTCACCATGTGGAAATTCTTCAATAATCATTTCTTTCAAATAAGTTGAGAGGGGGATGGAAGATATAGAGATAGTTTTAATTGGTAGTGCTTTAAGAAAGCAGAAGTTATTAATTAATTTATTTTATCAAGAGTAGTAGAAGTAAAATGTACCAGCAATTAGATGTTTAGGCAGCAGTATGTAAAGATCGATGAGTGTGCACATTGGTGTTCTTTCTTTTTTAAAACATATTATCATTTTGGCTTACAAAATATACTATTAATGCTAATATTAGCATTAATAATGCTATTAATAATACAATAGTATTACTAATCATGGTTTCTGGGAGCTGGAGTGATGGTACAGTGGGAAGGTGTTTAACTTGTACACAGCCACACTAGGTTTAAACCCAGAACCCCTTATGGTCCCCCTGTGCACTGCCAGGAATGATACCTGAGTGCAGAAATGGGGAGTCAGCCATGAGCACCACTGAGTGTTACTCCATCATCTAACAATGGTTTTTGATGCTCTTTCCTACATGACAAGCAGCCATTTAGTCATGAAAACCAAAGACCAGACTGCTATGGAAGTCACAACGTTAATTTTAGCCAGAGTAGATAAAACAATGCTCATAGTGGATGTGGCAAAAGCTCTGCATCTAATTTGTTTGAGGATTAGTAAATATGTGTAAATTAGACAGAGTAATACCCAGCAGCACTTTTTAACACTATGCTGACCATTGTGTTCTTTCTCTGGTTAAGGTAGCCTGAACCACACCCCACTCACACAGCTACATTTAATGAGTGTTTTCTTACTTCCTGCAGAGCCATGAATGTTGTCCATTCCAGGCAAAGTAAAGCAGATACTCAAAGTAACAAAATGGCTTCCCCAGAATAACAGAAAGTAGGACTGAGAAAGTAGAGGAAAGCTACTCAAAGGTGCTGATAACGCTTTTTTTTTTTGGGGGTCTTCCCTAATGAAAATAGGAAAGAATATTGTTCTATGCTTCCTCAGGTGACTAAAACTAATCCTGCCAAAGGCATCGTCCTGGTGACATTGATCTATAAGCAAAAGAATTAATGAAGATTTTTGCAAGCCTGTCAAGAACTTTAGAAAGGCAGCTTCATTTTAAACTTATCTAAAACAGGATTTAGGTCATGCCTGGCAGCAACTACAAAACCTACTCCTTCTCCATCACTTCCGTGCTCCTTGGCAGTCTGAAACAGCTGATCTCCAAACAACAGATTGGAGGGAGTGTGTCTCTGTCTTTGCCACCTGCTTCACGTTTAGGTGTCACACTCTACGGCTGATCCAGAAGAGATTTTGTGAATTCTACAGAAAGTGTCTAGGACCAAGACAGCAATTTCCAACAAATTATACTGACTCTAACCTTGATGCGGTTTGTTTACAAAGTACAATTTAAATAGGTGAATGACTAAGGCTTTTCAGGAAATTGTACTTTTATTCCCAGAATCCCAACTGATGAGCAAATCCAATTTCAGATAAACAAAAGGATGAAAATCTAAGCCCATATAACTGTATGATTTTAATTAAATCATATCATGCCTCTGTAACTTAACTAACTTTTCTTTAAAATAAGCTGAGCTATAGCAAAGCAGGTAGGGTTCTTGCCTTGCACACATAAGACCTGTTTGATCCTCGGCATCCCATAAGGTCTCTTTACTTCCACTAGGAGTAATCCCGGAGTACATAGTCAAAGTGAGCCCAGAACAAAAGCAATGGTGGCTCCAAATGCCCCCAACTCCACCCTGCAAGGATAGAACACTGGGGAGAGAGCTCGGTGGCAGAATGCATACCCTGCATGCCTGAAGTTCTGTCCTCGGTACATATATATGGGACTGTAGAGTTAGTATAGTGCTTGCTGACCTGGTGGCACCCCAGCACCCTATATGGCCCCCCAGAGACTAGAGACATTCAGGAGAGATCCCTGAGCACAAGTGAGCAATAATCCCTGATCACTGCCAAGCGCACCACCCACAACACACACACAACACATATGTATAATTGGGTAATAAAAGTGTGTATTTTTTAAAAGTAGAAGTATATAAAAAGTAGAAAATAGTCGTAGTAATATGCCAAGGCAAGTGCCCTACCGGCTGTACTATCTCTCTGGTCCCTGTATGAAGCTTTAAAAATAAAAGACATCTATGATTTTAGGAATTAGGACACTAGTTAACATTTTGGAGTAAAGAAGTCACAGTTCAAAGGTGGGAGAGCTGGCTTTTGATATGCTAATAAGGCTTATTTTCCTCAATGTAAAAGTGTCAGTGTGAAATTAACTTCTAGTTAAAATAATCTAGTATGCTAAATATCCAGTGGTTATATTATTTATGTAATTTTTTGTATATTTTTCACTAAATTTTTAAGGAGTAAAATTAATATATCTGCCATGCCACATGAAAGGTAGCATTTTATGCAATATATACATGTATTGCATCTGTAATCAATGAATAAATATGAAACAAATAGGCTTGGTTAAGGGGGAAGGCAGGATGGAGGTGTGAATAACAAAACAGCTTCTATATTTGCATCACTTTGGTCACGTGTTAATATAAATTTCCTCTTATATATTGTGTAGGGCATTATCTCATAGGATTTTTATAAATACTGAGCAGAATGTCACTACTGGTCGCCCTACTTCAGAAACCTGTATTTTAAGTAAGCTGAGGCAACTTGAAAATAATTCCCTCTTCCTTTGCATGTACTTAAAAGTAATTAATTTCCATGTAATAACATATTTTATACATTCATGTTTATTTGCCTTTCTAACTGAATAAGAAGTTAAGCTTCTGGAACTTAGACATCGTTTTATGCCCTCATGACTGTGTCTTCCCTCTCAATTCACATTATACATTTTTTTAAATTTTATTTTATTATACCATTGGGAGATGTACAATTACTAAAATATTCATGATTGGGTTTCAGTCATACAGTGTTCCAGCACCCATCCCTCTAGCAGTGCCCATTTCCCACTACCAATGTTCCCAGATTCCCACACCCTCACCCCAGCAGGCCTCCATAGTAGTCACTATTCCTCTTGCCTCTCTCTCTCTCTGTCTCTCTGTCTCTCTCTCTCTCTCTCTCTCGCTCCCTCCCTTCTTTCCACATGTGACTTGACCAAACCCCATTTAAGGTTATCATGTTATCTTGTATATACCTTTGCCTACATCCAATGCTCAGTTCTGGTCTGGCATTCCCATTTGCAACTATTAGTAGAATACTGGTATATATTCATATTACAAATGAATGCAGTAATTCTATGTCTGTCCTCCTTCTGACTAATTTCACTAAGCATGTTAATCTCCATGTCCATTTATTTGTAGGCAAATTTCATAACATCATTTTTTCTGACTGCTGCATAGTATTCCATTGTGTAGATGGACCATAGTTTCTTCATCAAATCTTCTGTTTTCGGGCACTCAGGTATTTTCCAGATTCTCGCCATTGTAAATAGTGTTGTAATGAATATAGAACTGCAGATAGCATTTTTGTTGAGCGTTCTTGGTCTCCAGGGTATATTCCCAGGAGTGGTATGGCCGGGTAAAATGGAAGATCAATTTCTAGTTTTTGGAGGAATGCCCATATTGTTTTCCAAAAGGGTTGGACCAGTTGGCACTCCCTCCAACAGTGGATGAGAGTCCCTTTCTCCCCACACCCACACCAGCACCGGTTGTTCTTGCTGTTTTGAATGTGTGCCAAATCTGTGGTGTGAGATGATACCTCATTGTTGTTTTGATTCGCATCTCCCTGAGGATTAATGATGAAGAACACTTTTTTCATATGCCTTCAACCATTCGAATTTCTTCTTTGAGGAAGTTTCAGTTCATTTCTTTTACCCATTTTTTAAAGCAGTTGGATTTTTTCTTCTAAAATTTTACCAGTGTCTTATATATCTTTGCTATTAAGTCCTTATCAGATGAGTATTGGGTAAATAATCTTTCCCATTCTGTGGGCTATCTCTGTATCTTGGTCACCATTTCTTTTGAGGTGCAGAAACTTTTCGGTTTCACATAATTCCATTTGCTTTATCAGTGGTGTTTTATAAAAATTTTTTTCTGTATTACTTTTTAGTTATAAAACATTACAAAGCATACAGGATTATTATTATAAATATATAGTGATTTATACTTTTAACAAATGTCTGCAAACTATCTTTTTCTAAATTTTATTTTGCTAAAGTACTGTGATTTACAAAGTTTTTCATAGTTGAATTTTAGACATACAATGTTCCATCATTGATCATCCCACTGGTTCAGTGGGAAGCACTTCACCATTGTTTCCAGATTCCCTCTCCTTCCCCCTCCCTTATCTGTGCACTTTCATTATCTGGTTTCTACATTAGTCTTCTGATGCTTTTCCTATACCCATGTGCTTTCAATTTCCTTCTTGTCTTTTACTTTTAACCCTCCTTTGTCTCCAAAGTTTATCCATTGACACTTATTGCTACAAGGTTAGCATTCAAAAAAGTAAATTATTCTCATTTCTCAGATCCTTGTCCTAAAAATTTGGGATTATTTCATCTTAATCTCTCCTTAGGTTTTATGATATTTTCCTAAACTCCACATCTTTTATTTTATTTCTGATATTATTTCCCTTGTCCTTTGTTCTGAGCAACCAAACATCCTATTCCTCTAATTTCACTATAGATATTTTGTTGTGTTTGTATGCATTTCAATTGAACTATGCATTTACCAAAAGTGATCGCTGTTATTAAATTTTTAGATAATACTGGTACTAATGGAAATTTTGAGTTTCGTTTGAAGAATGTAGGTAATAGTAACACAATGAGATATGCTAGGTAGAACCAGACATTTAAAATAATGCAAGGGGCCGGAGTGATAGCACAGCAGTTAGGGCATTTCCCGACCTGCACACGGCCGACCCAGGTTCAATCTCTGGCATCCCATATGGTCCCCTGAGCACTGCCAGGAGTAATTCCTGACTGAAGAGCCAGGAGTAACCCCGAGCATTGCCGGGTGTGACCCAAAAAAGCAAAAATATAAACAGATAGATAGATAGATAGATAGATAGATAGATAGATAGATAGATAGATAGATAGATAGATAGATAGATAGATAGATAGATAGATAGATAGATAGATAGATAGATAGATAGATAGATAGATAGATAGATAAAAATAATGCAGGAAGTACCTATGAAAAGTGGTTCCTAGTCACATACCTATCCAATAAGGAAATTTGACTTCATAGTTACTTAGGTTTTTTTTTTAAATAATACTAAGAGATACCACTGACTTCTAATGGGTTTCAGTCAAGAGACTGTTGAACATCTTACAATTTGCATGAGTCTCTGACAAGGTGAATTTTTCTCATTCTAATGTCAAAGGTGCTAATGTTGAAATATGCCAATTAAGAGAACTTTGGGTTAGGGTCAGAGGAGGGATAATGAAATGGATGAATTATTATGGATAAAGCAGGTGAACTGATAAGTCTTTATAAGTTTTAATTTCCAGAAGAGTAAGAATGGGACACCTTTCAATTGGACTAGAAGAAATTAATATTTCTTTGTCAATTCTTCACTTGTTTACATGTTAGTTTTTAACATCTTTGACATTAAATATGAATTTCCTTTGCATGTGATTTCATATTGATTAACACATAAAGAGAACCTCATGGAGGCTACATTTATGGAGTTCCCTATGCCCTTCTATTTCTCATCACTAGCTGAGCCTTATCAAACTTTGTAGTAGCTAATGGGAACTGGCTCCATGATGATAGTTTCTAGTAAACATTCCCTGGCTTTTTAATAATCAAACACTTATCTTGCAGTTTTCTCTCTCTTTTACCCTCAACACACACACACACACACACACAGATTTTCAGTGGGACTAATGTAATTATGCTTCTTTTAGTGGCTTCCAGATTTTAAAAAGTTTCTGTCCTATGAACCTGAACTCATTTACCTGTTTCAAGAGACTGTTTACGCTGATCCTAATGGTTGCAGCTAAGCTGTTTGAAATCCTGTCAGAAGAAGGAAGGCTCGATTCTGGCAGCTGAAATTTCATGTTTAATGGAGGAATAATATGAAAAACAACCGTCTCAATCAGAAAAGGCCCCAGGGAGAGACATGTGAAAGAGGAGTTTAGGTAGCAATCCCACATGTTAACTGAGAGTCTAACCCACAGATGGAATTACTCTTATTACAAAGCTCTAGTTTGTTATGGTACTTCATTGTTTTCCCCCAAAGGCTTATATTACCCTTATTTTTTAAGGTCAGGACAAATAATAAATCAAGGTTAAACTTCAAGACAAGAGGGGAATCAGTTTAAAACATAACATCTGTATTTATTTTATGAGAAAAGAAATGTATAACCCTTACTATGATATTGTATGCACTTAAATAGAGATCTGTACCAGTTACTTTTTGTTGTCTATTTAACATCATTTCCCTATTTATTTCTTGCTGCCAAAGCATCAAATTTGCTAGGTGTATAACTCCTTCCTTCCTTTAAACTAATCATTATATTTCTAATCCTTTGCAATGAGTCCATCAAGCATGAAAATATAACATAATTCTGGACAGAAGAGAAGTATTTGATGAATGTTTCTTAAAGAAAAAGTATGCTTTCTTTAGCTCAGATATGTGAATACTTAATGCTTATTGTTTTTGGCAGCCATTTTGTAACAATGAACATAGTAAAGCTGAGTTATAACTAGTAGCCTAAGGAAAATTGAACTCAACTTTAGAAAGAGACTGGATTATTCACTATGAAATATTGAATTAACTGATGATTCATCTATCTACAGTACTTAAACATTATAAGAATGAGAGATTATCAAGTATTCAACAACTCTTACAAATCTCCATGTAAAAATAGTTATATGTAAATTCTAGATATATAAAATTCTAGTATATAAAATTAGAAAAAATAATCTAATTAAACATGGACATACTATTGAACTGTGTATACCCGTAAAGGGTTCTCAATGTAATAATTTTTCACCAGGAAATGAAAAGTAAACTCCAACTTGGTACTTATGCTCCTTCCCAGAATCAATTAAATAGAATGATAATAGTAAGGATATGGGGATATAAATATATGGAAATAATCCAGCTTGCTAGCAAGAGTAAAGATCTCTACAGATATATGTGCAGTATTCACAAAGATAAACATTTTTTGGTTTGCTTTGCTTGACAATGAAAAGCAAGAGAAATGTACAGCCTGAAATGTTAGAAATTCACAGTGTGATTGACCTTGGGACTTGGGTAATGAAAAGGGACTGTTAGAGTCTTCTGAGTGATTTAAAATATTTTTTGATTCTCGTTAAAGAGATGTGAGTTCTGGTTATAGAGATATGCTATTTTGGGATATTTTGTTAAGCGTTATACTTATAATGTGTGTAGGTTATAATTTAATAAATTTTCTACAAATCAATAAAGATTAAACAATATTTTGTTTATGCATATTGTCCATATCATAAAACAACTGCCTAAAATTAAAAGAGAGTTTGGCTAGAGAGATTTTACATCAATAAGGCACTTGCCTTGTATATGGCCTACTGGATACACATATGTTCTTCTGCATGCCTGGAATATTTTTTGAGAGTTGCCTCACCCAGATGTTCTCAAAACTTACTTTTAACACTTTGCTCCAAGATCATTCATGGAAGTGTTCATGGGACCAAATAATTTCTTAGGCATCAATTCAGGTTCAGTTACATTAAGTCAGTGACTTCATCACTGTACTATTCACCAGTCCCTGGAAAGTTTTTGCTTTAATATATGTTATAAAATACAGAGTTCCTCACTTCAGCGTAGATAGATAACTTTGGAGAATGCATACAGTTTTCTCACACAATTTTCCTTCATGGTTATCTTGATACATGACATGATAGCTGCATCTTTTGTGAAATACTAAGATTTAGAGTTATGCAATTAAATTTAAAGGAAATAATGATGTAAATGCTAAGAAAATAAACGTTTTAACCGGAAGTGCCCATTGTGCCTCTCTATTGCCTCCCATGGAATCTAATGAATGTACAATAACCAATTACTATCTTCAACCTGTGGCTCTCTCTGCCTATATTTTGGAAAACGGTGCTATGTGTATTTGTAAGTACAGCCTGCGAGTGTTTTTATCGTCAGTCCTTGCTATTCTCAAGATTATAGTCTCACTATCAGGAGCCAAAAAAATTCTCTTTCAGTCTTTTGCTCTTCATTTCTGCCAAAAGAAAATCACTGAATGTGATTTTTAAACCTTACATGTTTAAACAGCCTTTCAGGTTTATCTGGCTTCTTATTCGATCCTCAATTCTGTAGGTAAGTTCAGTAGTGCCCAAAGATGGAATGCATTCTAAGGCTGATCCTGGTTGGTCATCATACTTAAGGGCTTCATCATCCAATGAGAAAGTCAAACTAGGAAAAAAAGTTATTCGGCTTCAGTGAATAATCTGGTGGTCTTGGACCCCTTTATTTAAGAACCCAGGTTCATCAGGATTTCTCAATTACCAACTTTCCCAGTGGCAATATCCCACAAGATTCCAGCAGCTTCAGCTTCACAAGGTTCCACATATAAACTTCAAAAGCCAAACCCTTTATAATCACCTGCCTGAATATCCCTGGCCCATACTCTTTGTTGTATGCAGTTCAGGCCAAATAAGCTACTCTCCTGTGGAATTTCCATGATTTGATGACAAATTCCCAATACAACACCTTATAAATCTACATCTCCCAGTAACATATCTATGAGCCATATATCTACACTGGGTGACAAACTCTGTTCTACACACTTGGGGATGCATCAGTGAATGAAGGACAGATATGGAAGATGTTACTAACAATTTTCTAGGAATATTTGTTCATCGTGGTTCCTGAAATAGATTCTTGAGAAATTATTTGTTATTATTTATGCTCCATTTGTTTCCCTTGGGCCTTCTGAGCAGTACATAAAAAGCATGACTGCTCCTATGACTAATTCTTTATCAACCAGGCTGGTAGTTCAATGAGAGGTTCTGAAAGTTCTATCTTACCAAGGCTCTGTATTACTTGTAAAACCTGCAAGGCAGCATCCAATGATGCTTGGGAGGTCATGTCGTTCCAGAGAGCAAATGAAGTTAACGGCATGAAAATCATGTCCTTTAATTCTGTACTATCTCTCCTACTTGTGATGTTATTTATATACAAAAGTCTTTATTGCATTCAATGATTAATTACCTTAATTCTAACTGATGCCCTGCCTCCCCATTGCTATCTTCAGAAGTTGTAAAATTATAACTTGAAAATTCTTTCTGATTTAAAAGTCACTATTGAGTACACCACAGAGGCTCTTTACTTAATTCTTAGAGTAACTATGTTCAACAGGACAGGGTTTGACACTCAGCCAAAGAAAGCCCGGGATCCTGATTTGGAAGGAACAGAACTTTGATGCAAGGGATGTTCTCATCTGGGTGTCTATGTCTCCACATCCTGAATTCATATGTTCCATGGAAAATTAGTCCTGAAGGCTCATTCCACCCATCCATTTTAAAGACAAGATTCCCTTCTTACAGAAAATGTAGAGGCCTCTTCTCAGGTAAAACTATCTCAAATTTTTGGTCATTAAATAACAGTTAGGGTTATGTTAGAGCTGAGATAACGTAAGCATGATAAGGATTCAAAAGACCCAGCCTACATGTACTGACAAGAGTCACAGGAAAACAAGTGGGATGGATTTTAGGGAATTATTGATCAAAAATCCCTGGACAAATGATTGTAAAAGGGATAGTTTATTGATGTGGAAGCAAATTAAGGAAATAAGGTACAGTATCTTGGAAAAGTCTTAAGAAATAGTGTGAACTTGTTACTAGGATTCTTCCTAGAAGTACTGAAAAATGAATGTCTTATGCTAAATGAGCTGAGTGTTAAAATTGTATGGCAGACTGTGGAAAGAGAGAGTGCAAGATTCAGGGAAATGGGAATTCCCAGATGGCACCAGCAAGTAAGGTTAGAGGATCTACCAGATGGTGTGGTTGATGGGAGAGTCTGCAAGATCCACTGTTTCAATAAGATAGGAAGCAGCACCAATAACTTACTGACATGTTATTGTTAATTATGCCATAATTCATGGTGGGTCATAATTCATGGTGGTTGATGCCATAGAAGAATTATTAGGTTCATTCTGACTACATCATAGCAGGTCTCTGCAAAAATAGAGGACAGGTGGCAGTGTGTCAAGACCAGTAGTCAGGCAAATGCAATTATCTTCATAACTGGCAATATTGGTCAATGAGGCCTGATTTCAGATTTTTTGAAGATGGTCTTTTGAACACAATACCCTCAAGGGCAGAATACACAGATAGTTGCATAGCACCTCAGGATAATAATTAAATCATCATAAGAAACCAGTAATATATGGATAGACATAGAGCAGTATTCCATTTCCACAAACTCCAGACCTGATATAATTTTGGATCCCAAAAACCATTGATTAGAAATAAAACTTGTTTCTAGGAGGAAAGATCTTAAAGCACTGATCCAAGTTCATATGACAATTCCTCCCAACATTATGTTCTGCAACTGCCTTGGGAAACTGTACAACAGAAAGAGATAAATATGTGGCTTCTTCTAGGAATATTGAGCACATATTAAGAATTTACTATTCAGGTCCCTGAAATTATTACTGCCTTGTGAGAGCCAGGGCACTGAGCTCAGGTGATATGTGGAATACCACATTTCCAGGTTACAATGGCAAGTTCTGTAGATCTTCTAAACTCATTTACCTAATCCTCTAATACACAGTTTGGAAAGATTTACTAATCCTCTAATTATACAATTTGGCAGATGAGCACATTATGTGGTAGCTATTGGTTATTGGTCCATGGAACCAGATATAGAACAAGAAAGCAAACTAGAAACCTCTAAAACTGTATTCAGGGTCCAGAGAGATATTACAGTAGGTAATCTGCTTGCCTTGCATACACCTAAACTAGATTCGATCCATTGTACTTAATGTGGTCCTCCAAATCTGTCAAGAGTGATTCACAAGGGTAGAGATAGGAATAAGCCCTGAGCATTCCCATGTGTGTTTGGAGAATAACCCCTGAGCATTGCTGGCTATGACTCAAAAAAGCAAAAAAAAAAAAAAAGATTATGTGGCTCATATCATAGTGATACTAATGTAATAATCTGGATTTTTAATTTTTTAATTGGCATTAATGTATACAAAAGCCAAAAATGTTGATAAATAATCTGGACCTTTTAAGCAAAGTCATTTCTTCTACAATGGAAGGATGCTGCCTTTTGAAATTATGAGTTAGAAAAGAGAACTCCGGATCATGGAACTTCACCTGGTCATGCTTCCTAAGTACCTTTTGGGCCTGAATGCTGTCAGACTCACTAGATTATAGGATGAGTTTGGTCCAGAAGAAAGCCATGCTTGCTTGGAATGTTTTTCTTAGGAGTAGCACAAGTGGATCTATGGAGCAGACAAGCTATCTGAGCAATGTCACTAATGGTGGATAATCCACCAGTGTCATAGGAAAAGATTTCATGCAAATCTATGATCTATGATCAGGTGAAAAAGAAAGAAAAAATAACCTTGTTTTATTTAGGAGTTGGCTTGATATGTAGGTATAATATCAAATTGGTGATAACTGCATTACAACATGGCTCAAAGGTAACCTAGAAATATGGTGGTAATACTGAATGACTCAGCCTGAATGACATTTCTCCACTGATAGGCAGTGGACAGCATTATCCTCTTTGAGCCAACATATAGGTGGTGTAGTAGTTTCACCTTTAACCTTTTCTTTTCACTTCTATTTCAATTAATTTATATTTTTAAAAACTAAAAGTATACAAAAGTATATTATAAATCTAAAGGTTGCTACTACATAAGTAATCAGAAAGACAATGCTATATATAACAACTATCCAATTATAAAGTCAATTTTCAACAACATACATGGGGCTTCTTTGTCCATTCTCAATCTACCAAAGAAAATTACAGTGTTGATTGATAAATGGAAGAGGCACTTGTGGCCTGTTTCTGAACTTGGAATAAATAGTACAACATGCACTGTTTTTGGTTTTTCTTGTTTAACATGAAGTTTGTGAGATTCTTTTCATCTTAAGTGGAACTCTAGTTATCCATTCTCTCTACAGTAATGTATATCATTTAATATCATGTCATGTCACACTACATCATGTCATATCATGATGTCATAATGTACCATATTATGCTATGTTGGTTCATATCACATTGTCACATTATATTATGCCATGCCATGTAACACCATGTCATAGCAGAACACACCATGTTATGTCATAGTATATTATGCAATTTCATGTCATGTCACATTATATCTTGTCACACCATGTCATGTTGCAGCATGTCAATTCATATATGTAAATATATGCCAAGATCCTTTTCACTTATTCTAAAGTTAATGAATACTTGGATTGTTACCAGCTTGAGGTTATAATACAGCTATATCACTGCGTGTGTCTCTAGTACATTTCTATTAAGTATATACCTTGGAATCAAAATTGGTTATAACATATCCATGTGAATAATCACAGTGCTTGCTGTTAAATAAATGTTTTAAATTATCAGACTCTCACAAGTTATAAATCAATATTTAATTTAAACATACTTCCATAAAATGTGAGATAACACACAAAAATTAAATACCTTAAAATTCCAAGAGAAATTTTGTGTTGTATATTGTGAGTTATTTAATGACAAAAATTGCCTAATAATAAATAAACATAAAAGTTTCACAATTTTAATTAAACTAAAATGTTAGGATAATAACATTTATTATTCTAAAAGAGTAATAAATGTCAGGGACACTGTCACATATGCCAAGGCATCGAAAATCAGATGGGCTGGACATGTAATGCGATTTGGAGATGACTGCTGGACTAGAGCTGTTACTGACTGGATCCCACGGGATGTCAAAAGATCATGTGGCCGCCCATCTACGAGATGGTCAGACTTCTTTGTCAAGACCCTGAGTGAACAGTTTTAGGCTCTTTGTATTCCTGAAGCAATCAGATGCCATTGGGCTACACTGGCACGTGATAGGGTCAAATGGAAATGCTGCCGGCGCCCGCTCGAGCAAATCGATGAATAATGGGATGTCAAGTAATATAGTGAAATGATATTAATACTCAACAAACTTTCTCTATTTTATATTTTGAAATTTAAAAAAAATATCCCTAATGCCATAGCAATATCACTGCTCTCAGACAAAATGTTTTCAAAACATTTTGGACTTCCATATTTGGATCAGTATATGCATTTCAACATTTAAGATCTTATTTTTTCCATATCTATTTATACTTTTATTATTGAATGATTTTATCAGAGAGCATTTTAGTGTTTTCTTTCTTTTGTTTTTTTAATTGAATCACCCACCACCATGAGATAGACCATTACAAAGTTGTTCATGATTTAGTATCAGTCCTACAGCATTCCAATACCCATTCCTCCACCAGTGCACATTTCCTGACATCAATGGCCCCCAGTGTCCCTCTCAATACTCCCACAATCAGCCTCTATTGTAGGAACTTTTATTAAGTGTTTTCTGCTTAAACTTTCCTAAGATCATCCATATATTCTCACTAAAATGTCATTTGCCCTCATTTTTTATCATTTTAGTTTTGTTTAAGGCTGAATGAAATCTATTCCCAGTTTTTTATTAAAACAAAACTTTCAAACAAGGAAATATTAATCTATAGTAATTGGGGTGAAAATCATACAGCAAAACTTGATCTGGTATTTAGCAGATCAACTCACCTTCACTTTTCTGTCATCTCACAGGTGTGGTTTTCAAGGTCATTTAAGCCTATGTTAGAGCTAGGTATAGTTATATAGAGGATATAGTTAGAGCTACTGTTCTTAAAATTTAATATGAAGTCAAGACAAAAGGGAGGAACCCTGTGTCCAGAAGTGCCAACATGGCTCCACGGAACTAACAAGTCCAAGGAAAGGCCAGAACTTTGACCAACTACACCAGAGGCACACAGCCTTGGATCCGCCCAGGACCACTTCTGCCCTGCTCTTCCGGGAACACCTCCCATCCCTCCTACAGGTGTGTGTGTGATCCTTGAGTCACTGTGAAACTAACCAGCCTCAGGGAATAGTCTGGAACCAGCAACCCACATCCCAAAACTTAAAACCGCATGGACTTTAGTGCACCCATGTGATCTACTTACTACCTATCTTGCATGAGGTACCAGTGAGCATATGTCCCTATACTCCTTGCCACCCAACCAAGCTCTGAAAATAGCCCAGACACCTACTAACTGTACTATCTAGCCACCCAAGAGCTCACATTTGCAATCTACAATAGTCATAATGGTAAAGCAACGCAAAATTCCATCAAGCTCAGTGAGTGAAGTCACTAGCCCAGATGAGCCAAGCAATAACGATGAGTTGTATAACCTCTCTGATAAGGAATTTTAGAAAAAATTGTTAAGTATGCATAAGGAACTCAAAAAAAGCAATGGACTGCAAAATCAATAAAATACAAGAGTATATAAAAGAAGAAAATGCGGAAAATGGAGACCAAAATACAAATGGAAATGAAAGACATTAAAAATATGGTAAATGAAATGAAAAAGCACCGGAAGGCCTCCATAACAGACTAAAAACTGCTGAAGAAAGAATAAGTGATCTCCAATACGAGTTCCAAAGATTCTCTACAGAACAGCAGAAGATGGAAACAGACTCACAATTAATGAACAAACAACAAGAGATAATTGGGATGAAGCCATAAGGAATAACATATGAATCATTGGGGTCCAAGAAGGGCAAGAATAAAACCCTGATGAAGAAGAAATTGTCAAAGACATCATTACTGAGAAGTTCCCGGAACTAAAGAATGCTTGCCTCCAGATTTAGGAGGCCCATAGGGTACCAGCTAAAAGAAACCACAAAAAGTATACTCAAAGAACAACTTAATTATAGTGACAAAAACTATAGATAGAGATAGAATACTGAAAGCAGCAAGATCAAAGAAGGAAATCACATACAAAGGAAAATCATACATTATACATCATGACCAAGTAGGATTCATCCCGGAAATGCAAGGATGGTTCAACATTCGCAAATCAATCAACTTAATACATCATATCAATAAGAAAAAAATAAAAACCATATGATCATATCAATAGATGCAGAGAAAGTATTTGACAAGATCCAACACACGTCTATGATTAAAATCCTCCAGAAAATGGGAATTGAAGGAACCTTCCTCAATATAGTCAAAGCAATCTATAAAAGCCCACAGCTAGCATCATTTTCAATGTGGAAAACGGAAAGCCTTCCCCTAAGATCAGGGACAAGACAAGGTTGCCCACTCTCACCTCTTTTATTCAATATAGTACTGGAAGTACGTGCTATAGCAATCAGAGAAGAAAAGGACCTTAAGGATATCCAGATAGGCAAGGAAGAAGTCAAGCTATCATTATTCACAAATGACATGATATTATACCTAGAGAACCCTAAACTCTACCAAATAAACTCCTAAAAACAATAGACAAATAAAGAAGAGTGGCAGGATACAAAATCATCACCCAATAGTTGGTGGCTTTCCTATATACAAATAAAGAAAAAGAAGAAAGAGATATTAAGAAAATGATTCCATTCACAATTGTGCCACAGAAAATCAAATACCTAGGAATCAGCTTAACCAAGTGTGTAAAGTACCTGTACAAAGAAAACTGCAAGACACTACTCCAAGTAATAAAAGAGGACACAAGGAAGTGGAAACACGTCCCTGCTCATGGATCGGCAGAATCAACATTGTCAAAAGGATAATACTCCCTAAAGCTTTATAAAGATTCAATGCAGTCCCTATAAGGATATCCATCACTATCACTATACTATCACTATCTTCCCGTTGATCATCTATTTGCTAGAGGTGGCACCAGTAATATCTCCATATGTCCTATCTCATGCTAGTAGAACCCAAAGGCATCTGCTTGCTCCAGGAACATAAAGAGTCTCAAACCATTATATTAGGTCATGGGAATGACCTAATATAAATGTTACTGGTATTTGGCATATCAAATACGACACAAGCAGCTAGCCAGGCTTGCTGTGCGGGTGGCATACTCTTGTAGTCACCTCTAAATAAAGCATGTATTGATGAACTGCGAGGCCGCTAGCAGGTGCGTGAGCCAGGCTATGATAGTCTGGTCTGCTGGGTGGAGTTGTGACTAGAGGGAAGTCCGGAGGAGGAAAATGGCGGCCCCATGGAGTCAGGGGGTCGTCTGGCTTGTTGTGAGGCTTTGCTCGGTGGCAGGCCAGGCTAGAACCTGCCATGCCTCCGCGGGCCTCATGAGTGGCCCATCACATTCTTCAAAGATATTGATCAAACACTCAAGAAATTTTTATGGAACAATAATCCTCCATGGATAGCTAAAGCAATCCTCGGAAAAAAAGAAGATGGGAGGCATCACCTTTCTGAACTTCAAACTGTACTATAAGGCAGTAGTAATTAAAACAGTGCTGTATTGGAATAAAAACAGACCTGTGGACCTATGAAATAGAATTGAGTATCCTGACACCCAACCTCAAACACATGATCATTTCATCTTTGATAAAGGTGCAAAGAGTCTAAAATGGAGTAAGAAAAAACCTCTTCAACAGGTGGAGCTGGGAAAACTGGACAGTGGCATGTAAAAAAAATTAATTTGGACATCTGTCTAACACATGCACAAAAATCATATAAAATGGATTAAAGATCTCAATATCAAACCTGAATCCATAAAAGTACATTGAAGAAAATATAGGAAAAACCATCCACCACATTGAAGCTAAAGGCATCTTCAGGTGAAACACCACTAACAAAGAAAAGATAAACATGAAGAAAGAAGAAAAGATAAACATGTGGGACTACATGAAACTGAAAAGCTTCTGCACCTCAAAAGAAACAGTAACTAAGATTAAAAAGACAGTCCACAGCATGGGAAAGAATATTCACCCAATACCCATAGGATAAGGGGTTAATATCCAGGATATATCAGGAACTGGTAGAACTTTACAAGAAGAAAACAACCAACCCCATCAAAAAATGGGGAGAAGAAAGGAACAGAAACTTCAACAAGGAAAAAGTTCGAGTGGCCAAAATACATATGAAAAATGCTCATCATCATTAGTCATCAGAGAGATGCAAATCAAAGCAACAATGGGATATCATTTTTCATCACAGAGACTCGCACATATCCATTGAGCAAGAACAACAAGTGCTGGTGTGGATGCAGGGAAAAGGGGACTCTCATTCATTGTAGGTGGGAATGTTGACTGGTACAGCCTTTCTGGAAAACAGTATGGCCATTCCTCCAAAGACGAGAAATTGAGCTCCTATTTGACCCAGCCATACCACTCCTGCGGATATACCCTGGGAAGCCAAAAACACACAGAAAACACCATTTGCACTTTTATTTTCATAGCAGCACTATTCACAATAGCCAGAATCTGGAAACAACTAGTGTGCCCGACAACTGATGACTGAATAAAGAAACTTTGGCACATCTATACAATGTGATATTATGCAGCTGTTAGGAAAAGTGGAGTAATGAAATTTGCCTATAAATGGATGGACATGGAAAGGGTCATGTTGAGTGCAATTAGCCAGAAGCAAAAGGACAGATATAGAATGACTGCATTTATTTGCATGACATAAATATATATAGGTACATATTATGATACTACTATTCAAGGTCAAGTGAAACATGGATCAGGAGATCATGCAAAAGTGGAAATTATCACAAACGTGTGGGAGTTAGATGCTAGGTAAGGCAGAGAATGGAACAGCGTGCTAATAATTGTTGAAAGTGCTAATACCAACCTAGAACTGAGCATTAAATACAGACAAAAGATACACATGACAACCTCTTAATGTGTGTATTGTGATCCACAATGTGGAAGGGAAGGAAAAGAGAAAGAGAGAGAGAATGAGAAAGAGATAAAGAACCTGCCATAGAGGCAAGCTAGTGAAAAGGGGGAGGGAATCAGGGACATTGGTGTTGGGAAATGGGCACTGGTGGAGGGATGGGGGCTGGAACACTGTATGACCCGAAACCCAAATATGAATTTCTTATGAACATCTTTGTAATTGTATATCTCATGGTGCTATAATAAAATATTAAAAAAATAAAAGGGAAAAATGTACCAAAATGGAACCTTTCTCTTGATAACTATGTAGATAGTTTAGAAATAGGAAAAGCAAGTTAACACATTATGGGCAGCCCATCATACTGAA
The DNA here is from genome assembly GCA_021461705.1 of Cryptotis parvus. NCBI lineage: Eukaryota > Metazoa > Chordata > Mammalia > Eulipotyphla > Soricidae > Cryptotis > Cryptotis parvus. The sequence goes on from JAJIBD010008935.1 coordinate 34,630, forward strand.
AATTCCACGGAGTATAATATAGACTTTCTATACTGAAGGAATTTGAGATAGTAATGTGTAATTCAGTATTCTTACACATTCTTTCAATGCCCTTGTATTTAAATACTTAGAAAACATTTATTGCACCTAAGAATTTATATGATGATTGATACAATAAAAATAAAAAGTCATAAATGTAAGTAGAAAGTCTTCACATGACAATTAACACCCTTTTGTAAATGGATTGAACTTATCAATCAAAAAGCATAGCATTATCATATGGATTAAAATGCAAAAACCACAGCAATTATACTGCTGCAAGAGATTTTCTTAAGCTACAAAAGTGTACATACATGGCATGAGGGACATAGCTCAATGAACCAGAGCATGGGCCTTGTATGTGTTCAGTTCTATTTTGGTACCCAGTCCCACATGATTTCCTAAGTTCTGTACCACTGAACGTAAAAAATACCTTATCTTGATTCTATCATGGAGCCATCAGGAGAAAGCATAAAAAAGAAAAATTAAATTAAAACTCTAATCAAACCCCTAGGATGAACCCAGAGCCGCAGCGGAGCCTGGCGAGATACCCATGGTGTATTCAATATGCCAAAAACAGTAACAATAGTGGACCTCATTCCCAATAAATGGACATGTTACTGGTGCCAGCTCAAGCAAATCTATAAACAGTGGGAAGATAAGTTACAAGTGACAAGTGGCAATCAAACCCTTATCCTCAGACAAAAGTTCAGTACAAGCTGGTTACCCGAGACAAAAGAGAGCAAATATTAACATTATCAAACTCTCCAGTAAAGTTGAAAAGAAGTAAAACTCTCAAACACATTCTGTAACCCCATTCTGCAAACCAACTTTACCCTTATTCCAAGAAAGACAAAAACAGTAAAAAGCAGCTATAGGTAAATATATTTAGTGAATTTATATGCAAAGTGCTTCTTATATTATGAAAATAAATGTAACAAAATATTTAAAGAGTGATACACCATGATCAAGAGGTTTTATCCAAGGGCTCCAAGGAAAATTAAGGTACACAAATAAATAATTATGATACATTTCAAAAACAATATACTGCTAGAAACTGAAAACACAACAACAGAAATAAGGAATGACTTTGTTAGACTTATTAGTAGAGTGAACAGAGCTAGGATATCAATCTCTTAACTGGAGGATATTTCAATTGAAAAATCATTCAGTTGGGGAAAATTATAAATATGGGAAAAATGATCCCCATCCAAATCACATTTGACTCCTTTATAGAAATTGAAAACTTGATTCTAAAATTAATATGAAATTCATTGGGACTCCAATAGTTAAAACAAATCTGAAAAATTAATCAAGGTAATGAATAGTTTTTTTTTTGGGTCACACCTGGCAATGCTCAGGGGTTACTCCTGGCTCTGCACTCAGGAATTACTCCTGGTGGTTCTCAGGGGACCATATGGGGTGCTGGGGATTGAACCCGGTCGGCCCCATGCAAGGCAAATGCCCTACCCACTGGACTATAGCTCTGGCCCCTGTACTATAGCTCTGGCCCCTGAATAGTTTGACAGCAATCTTCACAATCCACACTCTGCAGCAGGTAAGATCTCCACCCAGCAGACTAATCTAGTCTCCAGCCCACAGATTAATCCAGTCTCAAGCCTGGTTTGTCAGAAACCCAGCCTACAAGGACCCACCACGCAGAGACCCGCCCTTCAGAGGAGAGTATTTCAAGCCCAGGAATGCTTGAGCCTAAGACACAGGTACACCCGGCAGAGCAGAAACCAGCTTTCCCGTTCTTGGCGCGCTGATTTACCTCCAAATTACCTTAAATATTCAACCCACCCTCTGAGAGAGCCCCACAAAGTAATAAGAATATAGCGCCCGCATGGCAGAGCCTGGCAAGCTGTCCGATGTGTGTTCGATATGCCAAATCCAGTAAGAGAAATGTTTATTTTCCTGACCCCTAAAGAGCCCTTAATACGGCAGCAGTAAGAAAGGCAAACAAGCAGTGCCTGACAAAATTTCATGGCCATCCTAGGCTGCCAAAACGAAGAAGGACTAAAATGATTGTCTGTACTTTTAATGCACGGACACTGGCATCGGAAGCATATATTGAGGATCTGATGCTGCAAGCAAAAAAAGATCAAGTACGACATCATTGGTCTGACTGAGACGAGGAGGCGTCAGTTGCATCATGCTGTATTTGACACCAGAAAAGAATTGTTCCTTGGAACATGTGATGAAAGAGGCGTCGGTGGCGTTGGTGTCCTTGTCAACCCGTAAATATTGACTCATTTGAATGCCTAACAAACCGAATAGGACGATTACACTTGAAGAGATGTGGCCCACTGCCAGCAATTTCTATCTTCATTGTCTACGCACCAACATCCACATACAAAAAAGATGAAATTGAGAAATTCTACATGGAATTGGAGGAGTTCTATAAAAAGATCACACCTTCTACAAGATCATAGTCGGTAATTTTCATGCCAAGATAGGACCAAGAAAATCGGATGAAGAACTCCACATCGGGACCCATGGCCTAGAATGGAACGAACAGGGTGAGAGACTATCTGAGTTCATCATGTCCACCAAGACCATTCATGGGAACTCACAGTTCCAGAAAGCTGAAGCGAAACGTTGGACATGGGAATCTCCTGGCAGACAGTTCCACAATGAAATTGACCACATCATCTTCAATCGACGGTTGTGTCTGACCGATGTAGCTGTCGTCCCCAAATTCCAAACAGGATTGGACCACCGTATCCTTCGTGCAAAATTCTACTTCATGCAACGGGGAGAAAAAGCTGCAAAGTTTAAGAAGAGAACTCCCAGAACGACCACCAATTGGGAACTCTTTGGCACCATTGCAGCAACATGGGAAGATACCATCATTGACGACATCGATGGAGAATACAACTGACTGGTTGAGCACCTCCATGGTTGTGCGAAGAATGCCGGGAGAGAGAGAGAGAGAGACACAAAAGGACGCCTGTCTTCAGAAACTCTCAAGCTTATTCACCAACGTGGCAAGGCGCGAGCCTCAGATTCTATGGATTGACTAAAAGCCTTTGATTCTATGGAGACAGAAGCAGTCATCGAAGCCCTAGCCAAACAGGGTGTTCAATCCCAATACATCAAGTTCCTTCATGAGCTGTATTACGGATTCACCACCAGGATCTCACCATTCTACAAAGAAATGATCATTAATGTGAAAAGAGGGGTTCGACAGGGTGATACCATTTCACCAAAACTCTTCAGCGCCACCCTCGAGAACATCATGCAACAATTAGAATGGGAAGGAATGGGAGTGAATATAGATGGTCGGCAACTACACCACCTCCGCTTCGCTGATGACATTGTTCTAATAACACCAAGCATTAGCCAAGTGGCACAAATGCTGGCTGACTTTCACCGAGAATGTGGAAAGATAGGTCTACAGCTGAATCTAAAGAAAACTATGCTCATGAAGAATGAACTAATTCCAGAGGCCCCATTCACTCTCAATGGAACAAACATCTCTGAATGCAGCAGTTATGTGTACCTAGGTCGAGAAATCAACATGATGAACGACCTAAAACCTGAGCTGCGCAGGAGGAGAGAGAGAGGCAGGGAATGCCTTAAAAGGCATCGAAGTAATAGCTAAAAGAACAAAGAACCTCCGGCTCGGGTCACATCTCTTTGACTCCACCGTTCTCCCTGCATGAACATATGCCTCAGAGACCTGGGCCCTACGAAAGCAGGATGAGAATGCTATTTGTGTCTCCCAGAGAGGAATCGAAAGAGCTTTGCTTGGAATATCACGCCTCACTCAAGTGAGAGAAGGAATCGGAGTTCTGACCTCCGTCGCTATTCCAAAATCAGGGACGCTGTCTCATTTGCCAAGGCATCGAAAATCAGATGGGCTGGACATGTAATGTGATTTGGAGACAACCGCTGGACTAGAGCTGTTACTAACTGGATCCCACGGGATGTCAAAAGATCATGTGGCCGCCCACCTACAAGATGGTCAGACTTCCTTGTCAAGACCCTGAAGGAACGGTTTGAGGCTCTTCATATTCCTGCGTCAACCAGATGCCATTGGGCTACATTGGCACATGGTAGGGTCCAACGGAAATGTTACTGGCGCTCGCTCGAGCAAATCGATGAATAATGGGATTCAAGTGATCAAGTGATCAATGAATAGTTTAATAAAAACTCTCCTAGGGACATTATGGTATGAAATGTTATGGAGCAATATTGATTAAGTAATCTTTAGCTAATCACATTTATACTATTTATTTTAATTAAAATAGTATTAATATATTAATGATAAAGTAATTATGTGATATCATAATCATAACACGGGACAGAATTGAGTCCAGAAATAAATGCATATATAGAGAGTAAACCAACTTTCAACAAGGGTGCCAATATCTTAAACTTAACAAAAAGTAGTCTTTGCAACAATTGCTGGGATTCCAGATAGCCACATACAAAAAAAATGAAATTGGACACTTACCTCATAATACTTAAAAAATAGTGCAAAATGAATCCAAGCTCAAATATTTAAGCTAAGAATATTTTAAAATATGATTTATGGGTAAATATTAATGATCATGTATTTGATATATAAGAATTCCAAGATATGTATAATTTATTAAAGTTTATATGAAAAATAAAATGGAAATAGAAACAAAGGATTTCACCAAAATTGAAACTTATGCTTCATAGAATGAGATGTTCAAAAACATGAAAAGACAATTCATAGGATGTGTGAAACAATTTCTGAGAAACTTGTAAATGATTTTATTTGAGTTATGTGAAAGTCACTGGAAACTAAATTGTAAAAAGAAACTTATGAAAAGTTATTCCCTATTCAGATCGGGATCAGAGAGATATTACATTAGGGAGGGTACTTGCCTAGCAACTATCAATAACCTGTGTTTAATGCCTGGCACACAAATGGTTCCCTAATCCTCACTAGAAATTGTCCCTTATTACAGAACCAGTACTAAGTTTGAGCACTACCAGTTTAACCCAAATGAAAACAAACTAACAAAAAGATCTGAATAAATGTTTCTCCAAACATATACAAATAGTCAAAAAACATCTCTAAAGATGCTCTTGCATGGCAGAGCCTGGCAAGCTACCCGTGTCAAATTTGATATGCCAAATACCAGTAACAATTATAGACCTCATTCCTGAGATCTGATGGAATGGTTTTGAGGCTCTTTATGTTCCTGGAGCAAGCTGATGCCCTTGGGCTACACTAGCATGTGACAGATGTATGGAGATATTACTGGTGCACACTTGAGCAAATCGATGAACAACAGGAAGACAAGTGATACAAGTGATCTCTAAAGATGCTCCATAATTTTAATCATCTGATAAATAAATCCAAAACAACAGCGTGTTACCATTTCAACCCACTAGAATGGTTAGAAATAAAATGCTGGAAAAGTATATTTTGACATGTATATGAAATATCCCAACTTCTATACACTGGTGGGAAGGTACAATAGATCAGTGACTTCATAAAACAATCTATCAGTCCTGCATGTGATTAAATCTGGTATTTTCATATGTCTCAATATATCTGCACTTAGGTATGTGTGGTAAAAATGAAAGCCATGTCTACATATAAAATTGGACTTTGGTATTTATTTATACCAGATGTATTCATAATAGTCATGCTAGAAATAGTCTCTAAAGTTCATGAAAGGATCAAAAATGTTAATATAATAAAATATTTGGGGATTTTGAATGTAATGAAATTCTTCAACATTGTTGAGACCTGAAAACTCAAGATGTTTGGACATGTTAAATCACTCTAAGATAGTTGTGATCTAAGTGCATAATGAGTCTATCTTTGAGATCATATTTGCAGATGTACCAGTCACATGGTAACAAGGGCCATGCTTACTGAATAGTAAGTAGTGGACAGGATTTTCCTAGTGATACTTATGGAAATGATGGGCTCATATAAATAGACAACAAGAAAATAAATATCCAGAAACAATTATATGTGATATTATCAAATGCTATGAAGAAGAAAATTAATAATACTATATAAATTTAGAAGTTACCTTTGAGCAAGAGATCTGAGAAAGCTAATATTTTCACAGGCAGAGTACTATCCAGTCATCCTGCTGGTTTCCAGAATAGATTCCCAATTGAAATGGTATCTAAGAATCATTCTAGTTCACATTTTGATGAAGCACTTGCAAGCACAATTAATAATGTTTATTATGCTCTTGATTTGATGTGCTAATAAATGTATTTCTTTGCAATTAATCATGATTAAATGACTTACAGTAAGTTGTTGCTAATATCAAAATACCATTGAGAAACTGAGAACTTTTACTACTAAGGCTTTGGAAGTGACCTGGGAGGCTCCCTGATCAAGCATAATCAAGATTTCTTAGTAAGCGAAATAGTACTTTTTTTTTTCGAATTTTATTACACCACTTTTAGACATACAATTGCAAGATGCTCATGTAGAGTTATGGTTCTACAGTGTTCCAACACCCATCCCTCCACCCGAACCCATCTCCCATCACCAATGTCCCCACCTCCCTCCCCCCCCACACCTCAACTACTTGGCGGGTTCTGTATGTATTTTCTTTCCTCTCTATCTCTCCCTCCTGCCTAACTTTCCTACACATCGTAGAATGCAGTACATTAAAGGACATAACTGTTTCCACTAGTTTGATGGACCGTGAGGCTGCAAGCGGCTGCCGCGACTTAGGGGCCTCATTGTCAGCGTCTGGACAGTGAAGGTGGCAGCTAGTGTGGTGGGTGAGTCTCATCCTGCTGCTTCCGGGACCCCCAGAGGTGATGGGTCCACTCCCAAAACCCATCTGTCCTCCTGGGAGCCCCATGGTCAGCTGAGCCTGGGGAGAGCCGAGTTCCAGCTTCCCCAGCCGCATTTGAGTCTCTGCATGTTATGGCTGGTAGCCCCAGGTTAGCTCCTGGGCGGGGCCACCAGGCTAGGACAAAATGGAGGGGGGGGGAAGGGCCGCCCGACACCATCTGATGAATTCCTGGTGATTCCTGCTTCTGGGAGCTGCCTACCTGGGCTTGAACTCGTGTTGTTCAGTTAATCTGGTCTTGAGGTAGCATCCCTCCCGGGTGGGCTGATTATGTTGCAGCGTTCGGACAGCGAAGGTGGTGGCTAGTGTGGTGGGCGAGTCTCATCCGGCTTGTACTGGGTATGTCATATGTTTTGAAAAGCAAGATTAATAGATCATCCTCGATTCAATTTTTCTTTGTTTCATATTTGTACTGAGTTTATAATACGCAGTATATGATAATGATAATAGGAAACTACTTCAAAGTCTGAGCAGACACACATACACTCACAAAATTGTCATCTTCTGAGATATGTTAATCTCCTCTGAAAAAATGGGCTAAAGCTTTTTCTCACCTGGTTCAAAAGCCTGATGACAGAATTTAATGGAACATGTATTACTATTATTGCTGTAACCTCCCAAATAAGTATAAAGATATAGCCATGTTTCAAAACACCTGATAAATAAGATAGATTTAATTATTTTTCCCAAATAATTAATTTATTAATTAAATTAATTAGATTAATTTAACAGATATTTGTCACACAACACCTAGGAAAGGACATTCTCGTTTCCTGGAAATTGTGTTTTTATGGGAAGAGGTGGACAGTAAACATGTAAGCAAAATAATATAGCGTGATTCCAAAATCATAAATGACATGAAGCAAAAATAAATAAATAAAGGCAAGGAATAACATTAGAGTGACCAATATGGGAGATGTTTTATATGATTTCTCAAGATTTCTTCATGTAAGTACTATCTTAGAAAATCCTAGCAGTGGGATCATAGTGATAGTACAGAGGCTAGGGCGTTAGCCTTGCCTGTAGTCAACCACGGTTCAATCCCTGCCATCCCATATGGTCCCTCAAACACTGTCAGGAGTAATTCCCAAGTTCAGAGCCAGGAGTAACCCCTGAGCATTTAGAGTTTAACCCCCCCAAAAAATAAAGAAAACAAAAGAAAATCTTAGCAGATGTTGCAGGACTCCTCTAAGAGCCCCTTTCTCTACCCTGTGGAGATTTTTCCTGGCGGATCTTTTTTTTTTTTTTTTTCTTTTCTTTCTTTTTTTTTTTGCCTTTTTTGGGTCACACCTGGCAATGCTCAGGGGCTACTCCTGGCTCTGCACTCAGGAATTCCTTCTGGCAGTGCTCGGGGACCATATGGGATGCTGGGGATTGAACCCAGGCCAGCAGAGGCCGGCAGCGTGCAAGGCAAACGCCCTACCACTGGGCTATCGCTCCAGCCCCGCGATCTTGCTCAAAACATTAGCATATAAAAAACATTGGGTGAGGTGCTGGGAGAAATTACCTGAGAGCATTTGACCCTGCCAGGAGAAGTTTACATTTGGCTTGCAACTTCTCCCAGCTCTGCTTGGAGGCTTTGAATTTTCATTCCTAGATAGCCCAGCCCAGAATGGGCTAGGCTGGGCAGTTTGGGCAGATTTCTGGCTACAAAATAAGCTGCAAGAAGAAAGAAGCTCTCTTCTTTTTTTCGCCTTTTGCCTTTTCGGCTTCCCTTGGCTTTTGCTTCTCTGACCTCTCCATTTCTCTGTTGGGCCTCAACACGTGGTGGCAGCCATCTTGGCCTGCACCTGGCTGGGGCCTAGCTGGGGAACGCAGAGTCCGAAGGCTTTCCCTTCTCTTGGATTGCATATTGGAACCTGTAATAGTAAAGCCCTTTTAAAACTGCATCAGGATTCCTGAGTTTTCATCCATTCCTCGCCGGCTTCGGAGATAGAAGGGAACTTGCTTCCCGGCACTGTTGGGGACCCGGCGGAGCTCCCCGACAAGCAGAGATCTGAATGTTGAGTCTGTAAAACTCTAAGTGCCTAACTTGAGAATCTGCAAAAACTGTACAGTTCATCTGGATTATAGTACACTTGGAGAAACTGTGATTCTAATATCCCTAATGCAGAATAGGACCATAAGTAATAAAGGTCTAAGGAGGCCTATTAGGCCATAATAGAGCAGTTCCTTCCAAAGCGAGCAGTACCACTCTAGAAGGTGAGCAGGCACTGGAATAACCAGGAGAGGCAATAGCACTGGGTGCAATTTGAACACTTGTATTTGTTCACTTAAAGACTGAAGATTTCCTGAAAGCTATGAGTAAAAACTAACCAAAAAAATAATAATTCTTGAAAAGCAGATGACTGGTCAAAAGAGTTTGAGAACCTATATTCTAGATCAATACTCAGGTCAGCAATACAAATCAGGTTTGGGACAGTAAGAATCCAGTTTTGTTATGACTTGTATTTTTCTTTTTGGATCACACTCAGAGATGCTCATCAGTTAATCTTGGCTCTGTACTCAGAAATCAGAGTGCCAGAGCACTCTGGCAGTGCTCAGAGGATCAAATGGGATGCCAAGGATCAAACCTAGGTCCACTGCATGCAAGGCAAACACACTATCACTCTGGTCCCTTTTTATGACTTTATTGATGAAACGTTACTACTAACCATCTCCCTCAACAATGGTATGTGTAATGTACACAATTGATGCAAATCAGTGATATAGCCTTACAAATTCTTTTGCTTTTGATCACAAATATTGAAGAAATTATGATTTGTATTTCTTCCCAAACATCATTCAATACCAAACAAAAATAATAAATATATATATATTTATATATATATATATATATAATCATGGCTAAAATATATCATAGATAGATATATTCTATATATAATAGCATATATATTTATTTGTATCACTTGTTTTGGCCCACCACCTTGGCAGAGCCTCACAACAAGCCAGACCACCCCCGTCACTCCACAGGCGCCACATTTTCCACATTTGGACTTCCCTCTCGTCAGAACTCCACCCAGCAGACTAGCCCATCACAGCCCAGATCATCGACACCCACCCTGCAACAGCTTTTTCCTCAATCCGGCCCAGGTATGCTGGTCCAGAGATTCTCAGACATGGGGCAGAGCTGTTCCCTTGCTCTCCCTGTGCACAGCCGTTCATGAGGCAGTCGGGAGGCATGGCGGGTTCTAGCCCTGACCCACCACCTCGGCAGAGCCTCACAACAAGCCAGACCACTCCCTGTCACTCCACGGGTGCCACCATTTTCCACATTAAGACTTCCCTCTCGTCAGAACTCCACCCAGCAGACCAGCCCATCACAGCCCGGCCTGTGCGGCAGCAAGTGGCTGCGCGGTTCATCAATAAATGCTTTATTTGGAGGTGTTTAAAAGAGTTTGCCTCCCGCTCAGCAAGCCTGGCAAGCTTTTCGTGTTGTATTTGATATGCCAAATTTCAGTAACAATTATATTAGGTCATTCCCATGACCTAATATAATGGTTTGAGGCTCTTTATGTTCCTGTAGCAAAGCCGATGCCCCTGCCTAAACTGGCATGAGACAGGACATATGGAGATATTACTGGTGCCGCTCTAGCAAATAGATGATCAACGGGAAGATCGTGTTCGTGATCACTTGTTTTACTGTTGTTCATCGATTTACTCAAGTGGGCATTAGTAACTTCTCCATTCTATGGGAATGAGGTACATTATTGTTACTGTTTTAGGCATATTAAATACACCACGGGTATCTTGCCAGGCTCTGCCGGGGTTCTGGATTTATCTCAGGAGGCCCAGTCTCCTGTCAGACTAGAAGCATTCTCGTCTCCTTCTTTTTCTCTTCCTCAGTGCATAGAGTAATTTATTTGTAACAGTACAGGTGTTCAGGTAAATTGACGACTGGGCTTGAAATCGGCTTCTGTCTAGGGTGTGGCTCTGACAAGCCGTGGAGTCTGGACATTGAAAATGGGTGCCATTATGGTGCATGGATTTCCTCTGAATTCTTCTGGGGGCTATACTTCTGGGTGGTAGGCCAGGGCTAGAACCCTGCCCTTCCTCTGGAGGCCTCAAGATGAACCGAGCACAGGAGAAGCCCATAGCACCTCTGCCCCATGTCAGTGTCCATATATATATTATGACTAGAATATATATTCACATCTAAAAATCACAGTTTTCCTAGATTTTGAAAATCAATATTTTCCAAATTAGTAGCATAAATTTAGAAAACATCCTTTTAATGTCAAAAATACTAAAAACTTGTTCAAAAAATTATGACAATAGATATATGTTTCATAAAAAGAAAAAAATAAACTGAAATTGAAATGAAAAAATTATGCAAATAATATTGTCAAAAGAATTCAATGAAGGCCATTTCTTATTAATTAAGAGTTATGTATACCAGGAAGAAATTACACTACTAAACATATATGCACCCAACGAGGGCCAGCAAAATACATAAAACAACTACTAAGAGACCTCAAAGAAGACATTAACAGTAGCACAATAATAGTTAGAGACTTCAACACTGCTTTATCAACTATGGATAGATCAACAAGACTGAAACTCAAAAGAGAAATACTGGCCCTGAAGGAGAAATGGAAGAAAGAGAGCTGGGGATATATACAGGGCTTTTCATGCCAAAAAAGCTGAACACTTCGCTTGATCACTTGAATCCGTTATTCATCGATTTGCTCGAGCGGGCACCAGTAACATTTCCATTGGACCCTATCACGTGCCAATGTAGCCCAATGGCATCTGGTTGATTCAGGAATATGAAGAGCCTCAAATCGTTCCTTCAGAATCTTGACAAGGAAGTCTGACCATCTTGTAGGTGGGCGGCCACGTGATCTTTTGACATCCCATGGAATCCAGTCGGTAATGGCTCTAGTCCAGAGGTTGTCTCCAAATCGCATTACATGTCCAGACCATCTGATTTTCGATGCCTTGGCAAATGAGACAGCATCCCTGAATCTGGAATAGCGATGGAGGTCAGAACTCTGGATTCCTTCTCTCACTTGAGTGAGGCGTGATATTCCAAGCATAGCTCTTTCGATTCCTCTCTGGGAGACCCAAATAGCATTCTAATCCTGCTTTTTGTAGGGCCCAGGTCTCTGAGGAGTATGTTAAGGCAGGGAGAATGGTGGAGTCAAATATATGTGCCCGGAGCCGGAGGTTCTTTGTCCTTTTTAGCTATTTCTTCGACGCCTTTGAAGGCATTCCATGCCACTCTCTTCCTCCTGCACAGCTCAGGTTTTAGGTTGTTCATCATGTTAACTTCTCGACCTAAGTACACATAACTGCTGCATTCAGAGATGTTTGTTCCATTGAGAGTGAATGGGGCCTCTGGAACTAGTTTTTCATGAACATAGTTTCTTCATGAACTATTTTTCATGAACATAGTTTCTTCAGATTCAGCTGTAGACCTCTCTTTCCACATTCTTGATCAAAGTCAGCCAGCATTTTGTTCCTGTCCTTTTCAAGCTCTTCCAGGAAAGAGAAGAAACAGAAACACTTCCAAATAGCTTCTACGAGGCACATATCACGCTGATACCCAAAGCAGGGAGAGACAACACAAGAAAGAAAACTACAGACCAATATCCCTGATGAACACGGATGCTAAGATCTTCAACAAAATACTAGCAAACAGAATCCAAAGATTCATCAAGAAGATTATACATCATGACCAAGTAGGATTCATCCCAGGAATGCAAGGACGGTTCAACATTCGCAAGTCAATCAACATAATACATCATATCAATAAAAGTAAAAATAAAATCCATATGATCCTATCAATAGATGCAGAGAAAGCATTTGACAGGATCCAGCACCCATTCATGATTAAAACCCTCCAGAAAATGGGAATTGAAGGGACTTCCCTCAAGATAGTTACAGCCATCTACCAAAAGCCCACAGCGAGCATCATTCTAAATGGGGAAAAATTGAAAGCCTTCCCCTGAGATCAGGGACAAGACAAGGTTGCCCACTCTCACCTCTTTTATTCAATATAGTACTGGAAGTACTTGCCATAGCAATCAGAGAAAAAAAGGATATCAAGGGCATCCAGATAGGCAAGGAAGAAGTCAAGCTATCATTATTTGCAGATGACATGATACTATACCTAGAGAACCCTAAACTCTCTCCCCAAAAAACTACTAGAAACAATAGACACATATAGTAGAGTGGCAGGATACAAAATCAACACCCAAAAGTCGGTGGCTTTCCTATATACAAATAACGAAAGAGAAGAAAGGGATATTAAGGAAACGATGCCATTCACAATTGTGCCACAGAAAATCAAATACCTAGGAATCAACTTACCCAAGTGTGTAAAGGAACTGTACAAAGAAAACTACAAGACACTGCTCCAAGAGATAAAAGAGGACACAAGGAAATGGAAACATATTCCCTGCTCATGGATGGGGAGAATCAACATTGTCAAAATGGTAATACACCCTAGAGCTCTGTACAGATTCAATGCAGTCCCTATAAGGATATTCATGACATTCTTCAAAGAAATTGACCAAATACTCCTGAAATTTGTATGGAACAATAAACCCCCAAGGATAGCTAAAGCAATCCTCGGGAAAAAGATGATGGGGAGGCATCACCTTTCCCAACTTCAAACTGTACTACAAGGCAGTAGTAATTAAAACAGCATGTTATTGGAATAAAAACAGACCCGTGGACCTATGGAATAGAATTGAGTATCCTGACAACCAACCTCAACACACATTATCATTTCATCTTTGAAAAAGGTGCAAAGCGCCCAAAATGGAGTAAGGAAAGCCTCTTCAACAAGTGGTGTTGGGAAAACTGGGCAGCGCCATGTAAAAAAATGAATTTGAACCTGTGTCTAACACATGCACAAAAATCAGATCAAAATGGATTAAAGATCTCAATATCAGACTTGCATCTATAAAGTGCATTGAAGAAAATATAGGAAAAACCCTCCACGACATTGAAGCTAAAGGCATATTCAAAGGTGAAACATCACTAACAAAGCATCTAGAAGAAAAGAAAAAACATATGGGACTACATGAAACTAAAAAAGCTTCTGCACCTCAAAAGAAACAGTAACTAAGATACAAAGGCAGTCCACAGAATGGGAAAGAATATTCACCCAATACCCATCTGATAAGGGGTTAATATCCAGGATATATCAGGCACTGGTAGAACTTTACAAGAAGAAAACAAACAACCCCATCAAAAAATGGGGAGAAGAAATGAACAGAAACTTCGGACAAGGAAGAAATTCAAATGGCCAAAAAACATATGAAAAAATGCTCATCATCACTAATCATCAGAGAGATGTAAATTAAAACAGCAATCAGATATCACTTTACACCACTGAGACTGGCACATATTCAAAAGAGCAAGAACAACAAGTGCTGGCATGGATGTGGGGAAAAGGGGCCACTCATCCATTGTTGGTGGGAATGCCGGCTGGTACAGCTTTTTGTGGATAACAATATGGACATTCCTCCAAAGACTAGAAATTGAACTCCCATTTGACCCAGCCATACCACTCCTGGGAATCTACTCTGGGAAACCAAAAATACACAGCGGAAACACCATCCCTTCTTTTATATTCATAGCAGCATTATTCACAATAGCCAGAATCTGGAAGCAACCAGAGTGCCCAAAAAATCGATGACTGGATAAAGAAGCTTTGTTACATCTACACAATGGAATACTATGCAGCTTTTAGGAAAAATGAAGTTATAAAATTTGCCTATAAATGGATGGACATGGAGAAGATTATGTTGAGTGAAATTAGCCAGAAGGAGAGAGACAGATACAGAATGACTGCATTTATTTGCATAATATAAATATATATGTACATATTATGATACCAATATCCAAGGTCAAGTGAAACATATATCAGGAGGTCTTGTCAAAGGTGGAAATTATCACAAACGTGTGGGAGTCAGAGGCTAGGTAAGACAGAAAATGGAACAGTGTGCTAACAATTGTTGAGGGTAGTAATACCAACCTAGAACTGAGCATTAAATAGAGGCTAAAAGATAGACATGACAACCCTTTAATGTATGTTCTGTAATCCATAGTCTGGAAGGGAAGGAAAAGAGAAAGAAAGAAAGAGAAAGAAATAAAGAACCTGCCATGGAGGAGGGCTGGGGGAGAGGGGAGGGAACTGTGGACGTTGGTGGTGAGAGATGGGCACTGGTGGAGGGATGGGTGCTGGAACACTGTATGACCAAAACCCAAATATGAACTTTTTAAATGGATTTCTTTGTATTTGTAAAAAAAAAAAAAAAAAAAACTTAAAAAAATTTAAAAAAAAAGAAGTTAAATTCAGTCTATAAGATCTTGAATAAAATATTTGCAAAATAAAGCCAAAATGTACAAAGGAAGGAATATTATATATTATATATCATCTATTTATACATATATGTATATATATATATATATAGAGAGAGAGAGAGAGAGAGAGAGAACACTGATGGAGGGATGGGTGCTGGAATACTGTGTGGCTGAAACCCATTAAGAACAGCTTTGTATTCGTATATCTCATTGTGATATAATAAAAAAAAAGTCTTTTCAAAATAACAGCCAGTGTACTACTGGTGTACTGAACATACATACAATTGTTTTCAGGGTTAAAGGACTTAAAACTCAGATAACAGGGATGCATTTTCACAATCAATATTATCCCAGTATTGTGGCTGCAAATTACCGTGCAGTTCATCAATTAATACTGTTGATCAAAGGTCACTACAAGAGTATCCCACCCACACGGCAGAGCCTGGCAAGCTACTGTGTCATATTTGCTATGCCAAATACCAGTAACATTATTATAGACCTCATTCCTATGACTTTATGGAATGGTTTGAGGCTCTTTATGTTCCTGGAATAAGCAGATGCCCTTGGGCTCTACTATCATGGGACAGGACATATGGAGATGTTATTGGTGCCCGCTCAAACAAATTGATGATGAACGGGAAGACAAGTGATACAAGTGTTACAAGTGATTGCTGAACATAAACCCAGAGGCCCCATGCACCATATGGGTGACCCTGGTGACCCAAAGGTCCATGCATCATATGAGTGTCCCTGGTGGCCCTGGACCCAAGTAGCATTGTAACATGGGATCCTAGCATTAAACCAAGCACTCTGTGAGAGTCTCTGAACACTGTTTTGGAGGCACCACTCTAACAAAAATATTTTGACTGGGGGCCGGAGCGATAGCCAAGTGGGTAGGGCGTTTGCCTTGCACGTGGCCTGCCTATGCCGGCCCGGGTTTGATATCTGGCATCCCATATGGTCCCCCCGAGCACCGCCAGGAGTAATTCCTGAGTTCAGAACCAGGAGTAACTCCTGAGCCTCGCAGGGTATGACCCAAAAAGAAAAAAAAAAAAAAAAAATTTGAACAGCAAAATCAGCAAACTATCTAATTAGAAGTGGGTAAATATTTGAACAGATATTCAGATATTTCCCTAAAGAAGAAAGAGATAGCAAATAAGCAATTTTTTATATTAAGAAGATTCTCAAATATATATATATATATATATATTTGAGAATCTTTCTCTAATATATATATATATATATATATATATATATATTAAGGAAAGGCAAATTAAAATAAGATTTCATTAGGTAGATACCTACAATAGCCCAAGTCCAAAGCATGACTATAACTGACTAGGATGTGAAACGAGACACTCTCAGTCACTACTTGTGAGACTACAAGTGGTACTTCCACTTTGGAAGGGTAGAATTTTCCAATGCCATGCTGTTTGCATCTGATAAGGCACCCACATGCCTTGGTATTTAAAAAGGACTTTAAAATGTACGACTGTAATAAAAACCTCCTTACACATTTTTATCATAGATTTATTCATAATAGCTAAACTTTGAAGAAACCAATATTTCCGTTAGTGAGTGAGAGGATAAATTGGTATACTCAACACAATGAAATATTATTTCTGATTAAATAGAAACAACCTCTCAAGCTAAGAAAAGATATGGACGAAATGTAAAACCATATTATTAAGTGAAAAAATCCTATCTGTAAATACTACTTATTTTATATTTGCAACCATAAGACACTACGAATAAAGGTGTAACAATGGAGACTGTAAAAGATCAGTGGTTTCCAAAGAACTGTAAAATGAGAGAGAAGTAAATATATAAGGTGCATGGAAACTTTAGTGAATTTGTTTTGCAGTAGCAGACACACGTCATTATTTTGTCAAAAGCCATAAATGAACAACACTAGCAATCAATTCTAACGTGGCCTATAGATTCCAGTTTAAAATAACATTTCAACTTTTCTTCCTCAGTTTTGAAAAATGTTTTATACTAATGGAGAATGCTGACAACAGGCGACTGGGAAGGGAGGACAGAGAGAAAATATATGAAAAGACTCAGCTCTTTTTTCATGGAGAGTTGAAAATGCTCTGAAATATAAAGGTTCTTTATTAAAAATAAACAAATACAATTATGATGTCAAAGGTTTTATTAGTTTGTTTAAAACACTGTGTTAGAATTAGAGCTAATGCTTCAAAATATCACAACTCTTTAATCCTGTGATATTATTTTTCATAACACAAAAGAAACAAATATAAAATATATTTATTCCCATAAGGTTACTCTAGCAACTTTATCACATTTCTACCATGGGTATAACTTACGTTCACTAACTTACTACACATTTTGGAGGTTATTCACTTGGAGCTTTTTGTTGTTAATATCGTTAAGCATCGAAAAACTAGTTTATCAGTAAAAATTCCTGAAACATGAAGCCCAAAAGATCCTTCCACCTGCATCCAGAGAGGAAATCTTCAGGATTTCTGACATAATCACACACCATATTGGTTTCCCAGAAGGCAGACTGCCCTCTCAATAACCTGCTCTATCCCACTTCAGTCCCTATAGCCTGGTTGATGGTGGTCTCACTTCTCCATTCCATTTTTGCATAGCCCTTATCCACTTCCTCAAACCATGACTTAAGATAAACCTCTCTTGGGAATGAGGAGATAGTGCACAGGGCTTGGTAAATGTCTCCCATGCATAGGTCTGTGGGTTGGATCTATTTGACCACGTTGCCTCCTAAGCACTGGAAATAACCTTCTCTTCAGTTGCAGCCAAGAGAGTGAACTTCTAGAACCTGCTCTCCTGTTTTATAGTTTCTGTTGTCAGTTAATTTATTTCATTGAAAATTAATACATATTGTCACTGATAGGTCCTCAGTGACTTCATTGATTTTAAAGCAATGAGAATATATATGTAGCATGTTCCATCTGTGCTCCATGACCCAGCTCTCCTTCTCTTGGATACCACATCATTTGATTCTCCATCCCCTCTCCTACCAGCTTTACTCTCAGTCTTTCAACCCATTTGAATATGCCAAACACAACTCAGTCCAGGATCACCTTCAATACACCTTCAAGATCCCTTGCTCACTAGAGTTTTATGAGTATATAGGGGCACCAAAACAGAAAACTCCAGTGATCATCAATAGTGTGTGGCCCATGTGCTGTAAAACCTTTTCATACCCAGCGATACCTCCCCTCACTACTCCCCTGGATATGAGGGAGTTCCTTGTAACTACTTGATTTGTCAAGAATGATAGTTCTGGTTTAATAAGGGGTCTTTATGATATGTTGACACCAAACAGAACTAAGCTTCTATACCTTCAGAACCTCTCAGGAATGAACTCAGAGAAAATGTCAAAAATGAGTTGTTCCTATGAACACTAACTATAGTAACTATAGTGTTCCTATGAACACTAATTATTGTTGGGTTCTGAGCTGCTATCCTTGGGTCCAGCATTTTCCCACCACAAGACCCTAAGGGCAGGACCCAGAAATGGACCCTGCCCATAAGCTTACACCCAAAACATCTGTGCTTATCTGAGCTGAGCTAAGGTGAGGCAGAATGTGTCTGGTCTTCTGTCTGTGACCTCTGATCATAGGAATATGTAAATCAATGATTGTTACTTTGCAAATGTTACCTTGCAAATGCTAAATCTGTGATTGCCATTTGTTCTGAAGATTGTTATCTGTTATAATGGCCCAGGAGCTTGCAAATGCCCTGTGGTGTGTGGTTGTACCCACTCTGCCCAAATATTGTATAAAAGGCTAAAACTGTGCCCAGTAAAGCGAGTGCTGCTATCCAGAGCTGCATCCGCTGCATGGTTGTTCATTCTTTCTTTCTTTTTCTTTCTCAGCAGTAGCAGCAGCAAGACAGAGTTTCTCCCAAGTCCATCCCATCCCTCTCCTTTTTTCTGCAGGGATGAAGTCCCTCAAGATCTAGGACTTCCTCATTTGTGCTGGGGGCTGCTGGCCAGGGCTTCTGACAAATTATAACCTTAATCCTGAAGCTATGGTCATTTCGTGAATGTGCCCACTGACGGTGTGCTCATCATGACTTGTAGAAGGAAGTGAACACATTAGAGACACCTTATTTTTTCTGTGTAGTATTATTCCTTTGCAATGGAGTCTTCAATGAAAACACACATAGGACACAAATCCCCGCATATTCTCCTCTGTATGGTTGACCAGCAGATTTTCTCACAGATCTTTCATCAATCCTGTTATTTCCACTGCCAACATCAGGCTAACAGTTAACTAGTGTGTACAAATCTATGTATGTTCATACTAATGCCCATGTCTCCTTTAAAAATATAGATGATTTGAACAATACCATTGTCTCTTAGATGGCCTGAGCCTGAGGTCTAAGGCAGAATCTATGATACTGAAAAATTGTTACCTTCCCATTAACTAGGAATTCACAGGTGTGTTAAAAATGCAGTATAGGGGGACTGTCAAAAGATTACCTCATATTTGAGTATCATTTTAATTCACTGACTTTAGTGTATGTATCTCATGCCAACATCTGGTAACCTTTGCACAAGTGTTTGTGAATAGTTCATTGATTCCTATGCCTCCACCTCCAAGGTAGTGAGTTTTAGACTCAAATTTTATATTTCTCCTCTGAACAGAGTAATTGCTTGGCTTAATTCTCTTAAAGGCACCTTCAGCTCAATATAACTCAAATTAAACTTCACACTGCATGTCCAAATTCCAGTATTCTTCAAGTAAATAACTTAAAGTTAAATTATTTTTATCATTTCCAATTTTCACCTGTCCTATCTCCTGAAAAAGCACTACCATTGACTGGATGTATTTACCTAATATGACCTCTTCATCAGAATTGTTCAACATTATCCCTGATTCTTAGTTCCATGGTTTTATTCTCGATTTGGATATCTGATTTCTTCAGTTACATATGAAACCAAAATGAACTTCCA
>JAJIBD010008936.1:0-58952 GCA_021461705.1 Cryptotis parvus
TGCTGAAAAGTGCCTCTTGAGGGTTCCAAGTCATTTTTATCAGTGACCTTTAGACCTCACTCTTGGTGACCCATGTTTCTAAACTTAAGTTGACATATATAAACGATGAAGTATGCAAATGCATAGCCCTAGAAAATCTAGAGCATGTGTTTACATGCTCAATAATAATTTACATAACATTTATTATCCTTTGGGCATTTTATGATGCATTGGGGAAATAGAGATGAAAGATAGATCACATAACTCCTGTCCTTGAAAAGCTTACCATGAGGAATCAGGACTTTATAACCTAACGTTATTTACTAAGTGCTAAATTCTCTTTGCATAGTGTGTTTATGCCACTGAATTAAGAGACCCAAAAATTTTGGCAAGTTTTTCATAAAATTCAGCACTGGAAAACTTCCCAAGCTTAATCCTTAGCCCAACTGCATTTATTTTGGGAGGTGAGTAATTGCTGCTCATCACCTAAGGGCCTCAACCTTTTACCTCGTTCCTTACTTGCACCCCCTGCCCAGAGCCTAGTCCACCCTCCACATGCTTAGCCAAGGCAGTTATTTTAGAAGAACACACATTTGATTGTTGTGTGAAAATTCAAGGGGCCCTTCTCTAGATCGTGAGCAGTGCCTCAACTTCTCATAAATGAGCAAATATGAAGAAAGCCTACATCAGATTCTATTCTCCCTAGCTGGCCATGCTTTCTGAAAAAGGCCAGACTCTCGTGTTCATGATTCCTTATTCATCAGTCTCAGGGTCACCTTCCGGTCCCATATGGAATATAAGTGCATAAAGGTTCCAAACTCTGGAGTTATTCTTTTTTCATTATTTTTTATTAATAAAATTTTTATTATCCAAAATACTTTCCTGGAAAATACTCAATCCAATTCCTCCAAGGCTCCAACCAGCTATCTGACTTTTTTTCTTTTTTTTTTTTTGGTTGTTTATTACTGTTTTATTTTTAAATTTTTTTTAATATTTTATCATACCACTGTGAAATATACAATTACAAAGATGTTCATGTTTGGGTTTTCGGTCATACAGTGTCCCAGCACCCATCCCTCCAACAGTGACCATTTCCCATCACCAATGTCCCCAATTCCTCCCCACTCCCTTTAACCCGCCTCTATGGCATGTTCTTTATCTCTTCTCTCTCTCTCTCTCTCTCTCTCTCTCTCTCTCTCTCTCTCTCTCATTATTCTTGTCCTGCTGATAAGAGTTTCCTAGAAATTTCCCAAAAACTGATGAGTATATCTCCCTTTCCAAACACATGAGCCTTCATCCCCTTCATTACACACCTTTTACTTCCTAACTAATGTCCTGTCTTCATGCCATGGGCTGCCCTGCTTTCTGCTGATTGCCCAAAGGTATGGATTCCAAAAATCTGACTGCTTGGGAATGAATCACAGCTTACTCCCTTTTTCTCGGTTACTGCACCTATAAAAATAGAGATTTATCACCTTGTCCTCCTAGAATTACATCCGGGCTTCTGATTCGCCCATGTGGATCAATGCTTCCCTGCCGGCTTCCTACCATAACTGACCACCCAAATTGGTGTCCACCAGCAGTGTCATCATTACAATGGGGTCATTTATTTAACTCTTTCTGCATTTTTTGGAAAGTCATTGAAAAGACAATGAATGGACATTGTGTCATTTTTCGATGCATATGCCAGTAAATTACCTAAAATTTTATGTTTATACTTAGCAAGAGAAGACTTCACTTATTCACTCTACTTTTCTCTAATTCCATAGGATTGCACATGTGTTGTGCTTTTTGAAAAAGAGCATAAAATAGAGCAATCAACTCTGTTCCTAGCACTCACTGAAGCTCTCTTTGAAGCTTGTTATCATTTTGTTTAAAAAGAAAAGCAGGTTAACAAAATTGGCCCCAAAGAAATTCAGATCTGAGACCCAGCAACACTTCTGGGCGAGTTTGGTTGTTTCTGTGGAGGTCGTCTTCCTAAACAAAGGAAGAGTTAGGTTTAGGGAAGGTTTTGTCCTTTAGGAAGGTTTTCCAGCAGGGCCTCACAACAAGCCAGAGACCCCTCCCCCACTCCTGAGGGCCGCCATCTTCCACATCGGACTTTCCTCTCGTCAGAGCTCCACCCAGCAGCAGACGATCCTATCACAGCCTGGATCATCGACACCCACCCTGCAGCAGTTTTTTTTTTCAATCCGGCCCAGGTATGCTGATCCAGAGACTTACAGACATGGGGCAGAGCTGCTACTTGCTCTCTGTGCCCAGCTGCTCACGAGGCACCTGGGAGGGATGGCGGGTTCTAGCCCTGGCCTGCCATTCCAGCAGGGCCCTCACAACAAGCCAGATGACCCCTCTCCACTCCATGAGGGGCCGCCATCTTCCACATCAGACTTTCCTTTTGTCAGAACTCCACCTGGTAGCAGACAATCCTATCACAGCCCGGCCACGTGGTTCATCAATAAATGCTGTATTTAGAGGTGACTACAAGAGTATGCCACCCACACGGCAAGCCTGGCAAACTACCTGTGTCATATTTGATATGCCAAATACTAGTAATTATATTAGGTCACCCCCATGACCTAATATAATTGTCTGATGTTGGAGGACATGTTTAGCTAATCTGGGAGTTTTGTTGTTTTGCTCACTCCCAGCTTAATCTTATTTAAGCCAATGTTCATTCTAATGAGATCTCTCTTCTATGTAAACACTGCTAGAGGGTGTGGCACCTTACAGAAGTCACCTTGATTGAATAACTTCTGACTTATACATCTACTAAGACTTCTATGTTTTCTAGATTGGGCACAGCTCCTCTTTATACCCACTGCACCCAGCGTGGGACAGTTAGAATTTACCAGGAGACTACCACCCTGGCTACGCTGAGACTAAGGGAAGACTATAGGAAGGATCATACTAGTTTGCTCTAAGCAGGCGAGTGTGACCCTTTCAGTACACGAGAACAAGATACTCAGAATCACACTGGTGCAGATAATAATAAGGACATTGTGGGTACCATCTAGATTACATGAAGCTCATTAAGTTAAGATGTATTACTTTATATCAGCCCCCTCTCTCCAGTGTTTTACATAAGAGATAATCTCGGGATTAGTCCTTGGTGTAACCTTTGTTTATACCTGCAATAGGGTGTGGCACTACACTCTGTTTAGGGTTCTTTGTTGGCATGCCAACCTCCCGATTGGATTACTTTGGTGTATATAAGGGGCTGACTTGAGGCCCCTTCACCTTTTGCCTTTTGGTTCCTCAGCCTTCAGCTTTTGGCTCCCATGCTTTTTTGGCTTTTGGCTTTGGTCTTCTTTGCTCTTTGGCCTTTCGCTCCCTTCTGGGTAGGACTCAGCTCGGGTGACATCCTCTCTCTTTGGTGGGAGACTTAGGCTCTTTTGTATGGTCTAAGTTCGAACCAGAGCTAGAGTTTGTTCATTATATTGGATTGCTGTGGAAGAGCTTTTGTACTATTAAAAGCCATTTTGGGGGCCGGAGCAATAGCCCAGCGGGTAGGGCGTTTGCCTTACACGCGGCCGGCCTATGCCGGCCCGGGTTCAATCCCCGGCATCCCATATGGTCCCCCGAGCACCGCCAGGAGTAATTCCTGAGTGCAGAGCCAGGAGTAACCCCTGAGCATTGCAGGGTGTGACCCAAAAAAAGAAAAAAAAAAAGCCATTTTTTGGAACTGCACCGACTCGTGAGTTTTCATCTTTCTCCCGGCGCCCCCGGAGGTAGAAGACAAACCTCTGTCCTGACACTGTCGGGGACCCCGGCAGCGTCCCCGACAGTCTGAGGCTCTTTATGTTCCTGGAGCAAGCAGATGCCCTTGGGCTCTACTAGCATGAGACAGGACATATGGAGATATTACTGGTGCCCGCCGAGCAAATAGATGATGAACGGGAAGATAGTGTCCTTCCTAAACCTAACTCTGCCTTTGTTTTTGTTTGCAGACAAGATGGAATGTGTCTCTGGGAAGAGCAAGAAGGAGAATGTGTCCTTTCTTCTGGCCCTGGGATCTGCAACCCACCTTATGTAAAAATACGCTTCACTCTTTTCTTTATAAAATCTTCTTGTGACTGTCCAGGAGAGATGGTTACAGTGGAAGTACGCATGCGCTGCCTTCCAGCCCTGCTGCGGCTGCCAATAAAGTTCATTCTCCACCCCTTAGTGTACCGCTGACTGATTCACCTAAGGCAGTCATGGGACCAGTCCCAAGAGATTGTGTTTGTGCTATTTCGTAAATCTTTCTGTTGTTGTTGTTGTTGTTGTTGATGATGTTGTTGTTGTTGTTGTTGTTGTTGTTGTTGTTGTGGGCCACACCTGGAGGTGCTCAAGGGTTTCTCTTGGCAAGTTGGTGGACCATGTAAGATGAGCCCAGGTTGCCTGCAAGTCCAATGCCCTATCCACTATACTATCCCTTCAGCCCCATCTATATTATTTTTAGTTTTTCATTATATTCCATTGAAAGAACAGCGTGCGATCATTTAACCAGTCTCTATAGTTAGAGATCTAAATCATGGTTTCTTTTAACTTTTCCCAGTCCTGACCCATTTTCATCTGAGAAATTCAATATGCAAGAGTGGCTAGAAAAAACTAAGATTTGTTATGTGGCTGATGTTAAATTCATTTTTGGTCACTGTGCATTTAGAAACTTGACTTTTGCCAAACTTTTTGAGGTCCACACAAATCTGTTATGTGAGTTCCTAGGGCCATGACCCACAGTCTAAGAAGTGAGACTCTAACTGGGTCCTGTACTTAGTTGTGTTTTCATGAACAGCTTTGAGGCTAAATCATAGATTGGAATCTGAGTTTTGTTCCATTTTCATTTCAATTTTTTATACCGCTCCTTCCAACCCAGTGTAGGTTTCTTGGTCTGTGAAGGGATTCAGAATTGCTTTATTATACGCACTTCATCTTTTGGACTTTTTTCTGAAAGATTCACATTTGCCTGAAAGAATGGGTTTGATGCAGCAGTTCCCAAAGCCATTATGAGAAGCAATAGAAGCAGGTGGACCACAAATCCCATTTGCAGGAGTGAGCAAGCCAAGAAGAGTGGGTCTTCACAGTCTAAAACCCCATTCCCACTGAAGGTAGAGGCTGTTCTAAACCCTGCCTCCCCTCACAACGCTTTTGCTCCCCTGAGAGCACTGTGCAATGTTTCTATGGTGCTAATGACTACAAATTGCTAAGGACTGTGAAAAGCTAATTGTTGTGCAAGGTGTTTCTGCTCTCCCCAATTGTCAGGAGGGCTCACAGTCCCGTTAAAACTGAGATCTCATTAACGTCTCTGATGAAGCCCTTAAGGGCAATTCTTGCAAATTCTCCTTGGCAAGTAACCAAGTCTCTCCTGCACTCCCAGAGCGTCGAGGCTTTATGCCTGGTCAGCAAGAGAAAACCGGGAGGCAAAGATTAAGGCAGCATTTCCCACGAGGACACAAAGGCAGTGTGATGGGGTGCGTGAGCGTCAGATGGGGAACCAAAGGAGTGGGAAGGATGTGGCTTTTGTGGGCAGGTCCCCTGAAATAATAACAATGTCGAAACTGAAGTGTGCCCAGCACCATGCTGAGGGCTGCCTGGCCTTTTCTCATGGGATTATTGCCACTTATCAGAGGGGTACATTGAGGCTCAGAGCCTGAATAACTGCACACACACACACACACACACAAACACACACACAATTCTTTGGCTCTGTAGAGATCTGTGTTGTTTCTCTTGCTTGGCCCTTTCAGTCGATTTAAGAATCTTAAGTGATGATAAAGTACTTCTTAAGAACTAATGGGCAATGTCATGGGGTAAATTTGTTCACGAGTGTATGAGTGTGTATGTGTATATTAAGAGAAAAAACTTTTGAAGGTGATCTTAATCCATCCTATTCCATCACAGCCTCATGAAAAGAGGATCTGGCTAAAACATGAATCCCAACAAGCTCGTGTTGGCCAACCTTACTTTTTATGCGGATTCCTATCAGCTAAAAGTACCTCTTAGCTGCTGTGAACTGAGGTCCAGTATATTCCAAGATACTCATTTAAAACATCTCTTCCACTGACAAGCATGTCATTGTTCTTTGCCAAGGCTTAACAACTTATCTGATGAAGCACGTTTAGACACAATAGGACCCATCTGAATTCATAGTTTTTTTTTTTTTTTTTTTTTTTTTTTTTAAATTTTAATTTTTTTTTTTTTTTTTTTTTAAACATTTTTTATACCATAATATACAATTAAACGGTCACTTGGGGTTTCTCACCAGTGTCACCCCGCCTCACCAGGCCCATCCACAAAGTCCCCACCTCCCCCCCCCCGCCTAAATGGCGGTTCTTTATCTCCCTCCCTCCCCTCTCTCTCCCCTCCCCCTTTGGGTTCACTACGCACTTAGGCCATCATTGCATTTTCTTATGCCAGTTTATGTTAGCATCAGAACTTTAGACTTTATTCACTCTGTTCCCTTCTCTATCTAAACCAACCCTGACCCCCACCCGCTTGGTAATTTCCACTTTTGTAGATACCTAGTATTTTATGGCCCATCCAAAAGGGTAAACACGTGTGGCGTGATGTGGGAGGGACCTCTAATGTTGGTGGAATGTCGTTACAACCTTTGGAAAACAATATGGACTTCCTCCAAAGACTAGAAATTGAGCCCCCTTGACCCAGCCATACCGCTCCTAATATCCTGGAAGCCAAACGACAGCGGAACACAATCCGCACTTTTATTTTCAGCAGCACTGTTCACAATAGCAAAACCTGGAAACAACCAGTATGCCCGAGAACTGATGACTGATAAAGAAACTGTGGTACATCTACCGATGGAATATATAGCTGTCAGAAAAATGAATTATGAAATTTTCTATAAATGGATGGATATGGAAAGAATCATGTTGAGTGAAATTAGTCAGAAGGAAAGGGAGAGACATAGAATAGTCTATAGGTTTTACAGACCATTTTCTGTTTCTGTTTCATTATTAGCCAGAGAAATGAATCTTAGTTTTCATTACTTGCCCCCAATTTTTAAAATGAATCCTTCACATTCATCTACTTTTTGCCGACACCACAGCAATTTGTTCTACTAATTTACTCTGCGAATTATGCTTTCAGGTCTGTACAAGTACTTCAAGAAGAAACTAAATCAATACCAGTAGAAATTGCAAGAGAAGAGAGATCTAGAATTGCCAGAGTGACTTTGAATTCATCCTGTGCATCAAGAAAGCAAAGCCCAGTGGCCTTTCTAACATAGGATGCAGGGAAGTGATGCTGAAAAGTAAAACTCCAATTTACAGTATCCAGAGAAGTTGCCTGGGCAACGCAAACACTCAAGGGATAAAGGTCTGCTCACCTGCCATCCTTCCCATCCTTTTCCCATGCCTCATTAGCTTAACAGAGATACCAGTTGTCTTTGTTGACTTGACTATTAACAGGGCACAGAACTGGGATTGAAGTTAATGTTAATCTCTCAACCAGCTCATTATGAAATTTGGTGTGAGCCAAAAATTAACAACAGAGGACTCATTATTTCCAATGCCTTGGGAAGTGACATGTGCTGATTGCAGCTGATAAACTACCCCTTACATAATTATTACAAGCAAAGAATTTAGGATGGTAAGAAAACTGGATGCAAATGAAACGCTCTGAGAGAATGAAGGAGAAGCTGAACTGTTACAGTTCCTTAGAGCAGTATTTCCCAGAGATTATCACTCTGAAGTGTCGCTGTGTGTGGTGGTGGTAGGAGGGTGGGTGGAGGAACTACAATAAAAGCCTAGGGTGTTAATTGAGGGGGTGCCTTCTGTTTGTTCACTTAAAGAAGCTGTATTTTATATGGGCGTTTACTGCCTTTTTCTGATAAGCGGTTGACAAATAGATTTGGAAACCTCTGCAGAGAGTTCTCTCACATTCTCCCCAGCATCTGTCCGTTCTGTCCATCGTGGCTTATTTCAGCTCCCACTGAACACAGACCAGCTCCTGGCATTCCTGTTGGCTCTCATGGATGAAAGGAGGCCAGACTACTTCCGGTGTTGCTGATCTGACAATTGCCAACAGCTGTCACCTCCTGGTTGAAAGGACAGGAGGAGCCCGTGGGAAGGCCTGTCTCTTTGGATTTGCAGGCCTTCCGCCTCCCCCTGGGCTCTGGGCCAGCGGGGGAGCAACAGCTTAGAGGACTTCAGTAAGTTGGATACAGCCTCGTGATTTCTTTTTTGCTGGTGTTTGGGACAAGGCCAAACACATTCATGATTCCCAGCAGAGCAGTCCCTCCCCCCTGCCCAACTGAGACTCAGTTAAGAGAAAACAGCAATCATCTCCCTCAAGTCTGCTTACCTCCAGAGTCTTTTGGGGTCAAAGGTTCTACCTTTTCATACTTGGCTTAAGCCAGAAACTCGTCAAATATTTCCAAACTTCTTCCAACTTTCAACTTTCCAGTCCAGCAGTTCCCCTCCCTCCTTAATATTCCATGCATTTTCTCTCCTCCATTATCCTGTGTTCTGTCCTGGTTTAGGATGCCAGGTCTGGCTTAAATGACTTATGGAAACAGTTATCAGAAGGTCTTTCTGGTTTAAAGTAGTGACTCTCTGTGTTACATGTCGCTCTATGTTAGATATACTTTAAAAGTAGAATTTTTACACAAGGCTCATCTGTAACTTCACCGTTAGAAATAGCTGGAAATTTTCCAAAACCTGAAGGCTAATGTCAAACTTTTGTTTATTCTTGTTTGGGGGCCACACCTGGAAGTTCTTAGAGCTTACTCCTGGCTCTGTGCTCAGGGATCACCACTAATGGGCTCCAGGGATCTTGGGGTGCAGGTTGGTTGCATTCAATCCAAGCACCTCACACACCGAACTACTGCTTCAGCCCCTAAAGTCAACTCCTTAGCTCAGTAAAAACAAAAAGTAAAGAGAAGACATTTAGCAGGATATAGAAGACCCAGGACCATAGGTAAAAGTCAATTGCTACCATCTCCGGAAATAGAACAGAAAGGACTGATAAGGCGCTTGCCTAAGTGCTTAGATTGAAGAATTTGGTTCTATAGGAACTAAGCTAAAATGAGCAGTTTTACCGTAACAAGGTTGTCAAATATAATGAGATGACCAGATACATTCAATTTCAGAAAAGTAACGATTTTTCAGTATACGCATATTCTATAGATTTTTACATCTAAGGCTCAGCTTCTTTAACTGCTCATTGTATATTTCTATTTGTTTAATGTGTCGACCTTATGATGTAGCATTGAGCATGGAAAGACTCTTTCAAATATAAGCACCCAAGACAAGCAAAAGAAATTTTTGGTTTAAAATAAAAAATAAGGATTTTTCAACTAAATATAACAGATTGAGAATGCAATTTCAATTCCATGCAGTGATGGTAAAAGTCCAAAAAAAAAAAAAAAAAACCCGTAAGTAAATCATCAAAGAGATGGGACTAGAGAGTGACAGTCAATGACATTTTAAAACTGCGGGTAGACTTGAGGTTATATAGAGGAGGTAACTGACAGCATGACTCAGAAAGCTTGAAGAGGGAGGAACTAATAGAGCTGTAAAACATCTCAAAAGGTTCAGGAATTTGGAGCCTCAGAAGATCAGGAGGGAGAGTGAAGCATTTGTATCTATAAAATAAAAACCTTGGAGCATCTTTTGTGCCTTCCCTGTCCCAGGCTTAAGAGATGAGAAATTCATTGGAGAATATGATGAAGTTAGAAGCTTCAGCTTAACCATAATGCCCAAAAGAAGGGAGAGAGAGAGAGAGAGAGAAAAGAGAGAGAGAGAGAGAGTGAGGTGCCTGACACAGAGGCAGGTTGGAAGGGTGCGCTGGTGGGAAGGAAGCTGGGGACATTGGTGGTTAGAACTTTTACAGTGGTGAAGAGATGGGTGTTGGGGGTATTGTATGACTGAAACCAATGACGAACAACTTTATAACTGTGCGTATCTCAAGGTGGTTTGAAGGAGGGGAGGAGAAGGACGAGAGAAGGAGGGGGAGAAAAAGAATACGATGGAAGGAAGGAGTAGTTAGGTATACCAGGGTCATAACAGCAGAATAAATGACTAAAGATGAAAAGATTCACTTAGGATCTAAAATATAGGGGAACACCTCTACCTTTCTTCTGCTGGGCTGTTAGATTGTTGATATCTAAAGAGAACATTCCATGACATCTGCAAGCTATTCCACAGGAGGAATAACCAGCTCCCTCAATGACCATCTGTCCATCAAAGTCCTTCAACCAGCCCAGCACATGCACAGTCTATTAAGCTTCCAGTGACACTGTGGGTCATGAACAGTGGCCAGGGACTGTGACGTTTTAGGGAAATCTGCTGAAATAAGAGCAAAAATCCCCAAATAAGCAGAAATAGAAGAGGAAGACCAACAAGAAATTTTCATGAGAATCATACTATTATTTTTAGAAATAAAAAGAGCATTTTGCATCCATGTAAAAATGGGTGCTATTTTTAAAAAACAAATGTCCAAAATAAGAGATATAGTGAAATAACAGAAAAAAGATATTCAATAAAAAATTAATGCTAAAAATATTAAGAAAACAAACTATCAGAGAGATAAATGATAGGACACAAGATATAAAATTATAGAAGTAGTTCAGAAAAGTGAAAAAATTTCCCTAATAGAACTCCAGAAACTGAAATGAAGGGAATACAAATAAGATCATGAATCTTCATTTCTAATAGCCCATTAAGTGATATAAAAATTAACATTTTTTGAAGTTATGAAATTTGCCTATAAGTGGATGGATATGGAGAGGATCATGTTGAGTGAAATTAGCCAGAAGGAGAGAGACAGATATAGAATGACTGCATTTATTTGCATGACATAAATATACATACATATGTGATGTGTATGTATACATACATTATTTAAATATATACATATATAATATGTATATATACATAATATGTATGTATATACATACATATACATTCATTTTATGATGCCAACATCCAAGGTCAGGCGAAACATGGATCAGGAGGTCCTGTCAAAGGTGGAAATTACCACAAACGTGTGGGAGCAGAGGTTAGGTAAGACAGAGAAGGGAACAGTGTGCCAATAATCATTGAAAGTGCTATTACCACATAGAACTTAGCATTAAATACAGGCAAAAAGATACATATGTATGTGTATTCACTCCACTTGTCTTCCCATTGTTCATAAATCTGCTTGAATGGGTGTCAGTAATGTCTCCATTCATTGGGAATGAGGTCCATTATTATTACTGTTTTTCGCGATATGGAATACACCACAGGTAGCTTGCCAGGCTCTGGGTTCATACAATCCACAATATATAAGAGAAGGAAGAGAGTGTGAGATAGAGAAAGAGAAAGAGAGAAAAGAGATAAAGAACCTGCCATGGAGGCAGGTTAGGGAGGGGGAGGGAATCAGGGACATTGGTGGTGGGAAATGGGCACTGGTGGAGGGATGGGTGCTGGAACACTGTATGGCCAAAACACAAACGTGAACATTTTTGTAGTTGTTTATCTCATGGTGGTATAATAAAATATATTTAAAAAAAAAGAAAATTAACATTTTAAGTGAATTGAAAAGGTAGGCACATAGCTCAGTAGTAGAATGTAAGTGTATCACATGTAAGCAGTCTTGTGTTTTATCTTTGGCACCAAAATAGTCTAGCGTTACCATTTCCAATGGCAGAGCTTGTTCTGAGGGGAGGAGGTCTGTGTGACACTCCATGTGATGCTCTGTGTCTTGGCCCCCACACACACCTTTCCATGCTGTCTTATGGTTCACCCAAGAAAAGCCAAGGAAGTTGCTTTTATTAAATGCCCCAAGAAAACAAACCCAACTGGAGCCAAAGAAGAGGGGAACCCACAATTTATTTCCCTCCTGCACCCTCCTTTTAAAATAGCTTTTTATTCGAAATATGCTACCCGCACGGCAGAGCCTAGCAAGCTACCCGTGTTGTATTTGATATGCCAGATACCAGTAACAATTATAGACCTCATTCCCATGACCTGATGGAATGGTTTGAGGCTCTTTATGTTCCTGGAGCAAGCAGGTGCCCTTGGGCTCTACTAGCATGAGACAGGACATATGGAGATGTTACTGGTGCCCGCCGAGCAAATCGATGATGAACGGGAAGACAGTGATACAGTGATACCAAAATTTGAATTAACAATATTAAGTACTTGATCACAGATAGTATGAACAGACTGAGGATCCTAAAACCGTCCCAGGCCCACGCGGAAGGAAAAGATCACATATATAAATATTAGGAAGGGTCAGAGACATAGTGCAGAGGTTATGGTACATGCCTGGCAGGCCCCTACACCTAGTTCAATTCCCAGCACACGTGCTTCACCCCTTCCCACCCCAGCATCACTGGGTGCAGTCCTGAGACTTCTGAGCACCTTTAAGGTGGCCTAGGTAGTTTCCGACAGCACTGTGGGGCCCAAGTCACACTGCACCCTGGCCTGGCTGGCCAATCACTGGCAGGGGCTCCTGGCCTTCCTGACTACCACTTGCATGGCCCTCCTCCTTCAAAAGAAAATGAAGACTGGAAATACATCTAACTCCTGACACACTGAATCTTATCATCATAGTAGCATCCGACGTGTGAATATACAAAGTCACAATGGAATTGAGGTCAGAAAGGCCTAGAGGATGTGCCTTACTAAGTCAAAAGTAAGACCCAATGCTCTGCACTTAAGTCTGATGGGTCTGACTGCATCAGCTGTCTTGAATGGCTGTTCCTTAGTTCCTTCTGCTGCTTCCCCCTCAAACAGTCCACTGCAGCTCATTCTTCCCTGGTCATCCTGGGGATGAGTAGCCCTGGCCTCCTCCTTGTGGCAGAGTTCACATCAGTTCTCAGCTACCCCACCCTAGCATATATAAAAGTCATTCCACTTATCCCTTCACCCACTGACCTTTTTATTTAGACCATCATTTCTTACAGTACATTCTATTTCTGTTTATCTAGCACTAAGTTGTGGTTTCTTGTAAATTCTCAAGTATTTGATAGGTGAATGGATGAAGGTGTAACTGGATCTTCAAGGGAAAACAGCCTTACTCAAAAGTCAAAGGGAAATAAGGCTCTCCATATTGAATTTTGGTACCCTGAAAAGAATTTCATGGGGCTGGAGTGACAGTACAGTTGGGAGGGTGCCTTGCCCTGCACAAGGTCTATCCAGGTTGTATCTTTCACACTCCATGTTTCCTGAGCCTGCCATGAGTGATCCTTTAGGGCCTAGCCAGGAGTAAACTGAGTATTGCTGGATGTGAACCAACCCCCCCCCCACACACACACACCAATACCTCAAGACATCCATGAAACTCTCTCTCTCTCTCTCTCTCTCTCTCTCTCTCTCTCTCTCTCTCTCTGCTTTTTGGGTCACACCCAGCAATACCCAGGGAATACTCCTGGCTTCTGCACTCAGGAATTACTCCTGACACTGGATAGGGATAATATATGGGTTGCCGAGGATTGAACTCAGATTGGCTGCATGTAAGACAAACGCCCTACCCGCTGGACTATCTCTCCAGCCCATTGATGAAAGTTTGATGGAACATTGTATTCCTGAAACTCTTATTAACAATATACAAATCATGATGCTCAAACAAAAATTGAAAAAATGCAATCGGCAGACACGATTCAATCCCTGGAACTGCATATGGTCCTCTGTGTCTGCCAGAAGTGCCCCCTGAGTACAGAACCAAGAGAATGGCCACCAGGGTTGGCCAAAAAATTTGAAACTATACAATTTTTAATATGTACAGGTATTTGTTTAATTGTATGTGCATTTGCACTTTTTTTTCTTCTAGGACTGGTATAACTCCTGAGCTAAATCCTATTCTATATTATATATTGTCATTATTTAAAGAAAACTTAAGATTGTTCAAGCAATATTTACATTCTCATACTATTGAGACCTCAATGGTAGTTGGTAATAAAATTCTTTTCATAAAATTTAAAAAATTTGAAGAAAAAGAATTTTACCCCAAAGGGATTCATTCCAACAAAATCATCTTCCACAAGCATCAAAACGTCAATACTTTTTCAATTCCTTCAATACATACTTGCTGGGTGATGTCTTATCTTTATTAGAGCATCCAAGGGGTAGTTACTGTATCCTGCTTCATGGTGCCATTATGTTTAGTTGATGAAAAGTATGTATATTAAATAGAAGATCTCTATAAGAAAAATGGGAGATCTTATAATGTAGTATGAAGTCAGTATCAATGCAGAATTATGAGCAACAAATGCAGAATGGCAGTACCTCTAAGGATGTGAATAATCAGGAAATGCTTTGTGAGAGGTGTGTCTTGAAGCCGACTTTGATAGAGAAGATTTAGCTCTAAGGAAAGAAAATGGAGCATTTCAGCCAGGAAACAAAAGGGGGTGAAAGGGGAGAGGAGGGAAAAGGAGGGAGGGAGGGAGAGAGAGAGAGAGAGAGAGAGAGAGAGAGAGAGAGCAAATGGCTAGATAGTGGATATTTGTGTCCTCTCAAACTTCATAGGTTGAAATATAAAGCCCAAGGTGATGTTATTAGGATATGGAGTCTTGGGAAATGATTAGGTCATTGGCAATGACTTTAGAAAAGGGTGCAATATACCCGTGGTGGGAGTGGGAGCATTGGAACAATGCAGGGGGTGACTGTAGCCTCAGATGCAACTGTGGGGGTGCTTCCAAATTTTTCTACCTGACAATGGTGCAGTAGGCTAAATGACTTGTGGATTCTCTGGCTCATAAGTGTCATGGTATGCCTATAAACGAATCCCTGAGAGACTTTACCCCTGAAGTACAGTGATGACATAGGATAAGGCAACTGTTACTTCACATTAGCTCTGCCCACACCACCAGCTCCACTAGCACCATAATATTGGGGAGAAGCTGCCAGTACTATGTGAAATTGATGTCTGTTGTTTTTAAGCCAATGAATTTTATGATTGGCGCCAGCCTGAGCTAAGACATGCATCGGAAACCCCAGAATGGCACACACAGAGCAGCAAGTCTTTACAATGGTAAACCGATAGAGGTTTCCCCCCAAAGTCCGAATTAACAGCTTACTATGCGCCTCAGTCCTCTGCAATGAATTGCCAATAACTGACTTAGCTCAGCGAATGATGACAATTCATTTATGCAGCTGCCTAGCCACTGGACTTGGAAATACTGAGAGCCACAGCTTTCATTTTTGCTATCAGATCTGTACTACTTAGCACAGTGCCTGGAGTTTTGTGGAAATAGAGTGAGGAATGGTAGCAGCTGAGGCAGACTCTTGTGGGGCAAGATGTGTGATCTCTTGTGCTCTGCATCCTTCTGCTCCTCGTCTCATGAGTCGGCAGATTCCTCCCTCCATCTCTGTGCTTTGAAAACTCTAACTCTAAAAAAACACTCAGGTAGGGTGTTTGCCTTGCATGCGGCCGACCCAGGTTTGATATCCAGCATCCCATATGGTCCCCTCGAGCACCGCCAGGAGTAATTCCTGAGCAAAGAGCCAGGAGTAACCCCTGAGCATCACCGGTGTGACCCAAAAAAGCATAAATAAATAAATAAATAAACAAATAAATAAATAAATAAATAAACTGATGTCAATTCATTTGGCCCCTGACAAGTCAGAATGAACCCACGCTACCCTATTCTTTAGGGATGGTAAAATTGGGGGGGTTGAGGCACACCTGGCAATACTCAGGGGTAACTCCTGGCTCTGTGTTCGAGAATTGTGCCTAGTCGGGGCTCAGGGGACCATGGAGGATAACAGGGATTGAACACTGGTCTGCCAGGCACAAGGCCAGATCCTTACCTGCTGCATTATCTCTCTAGCCCCCAGAGACAGTACAATTTCTGATTGAGAAAAAAATGGCCCCTGTCCTGGCACACTGGGTTAGGGGAGATCAGTCTAGAAATCTTGAAAACAGCTCAAGGCTAGTGAACCTCCCCCTACCCACTTCTTGACCAGAAGAGATCTCTTCCTTCTAGTCATAAATATGACTTCCCAATAATTCAGGCTTGATCCTGAACTCTTCTTTGAAGTTGCCAGTGGCTTAGTCAACATCTGCCAATTCCTGATCTCATCACCAAGACCATCTAACAATCAACACCAAGTATTACCAAGTAATTTCAAAGTATTTGCTCCACACTGTTAGGAACTCTGCCATTTTCAGAAGTGACAAGAGCTACATGAAAATACCAGCTGTGCTTGAGGGTTGGACCGAGTTCTCGGCTCTCTAATTTCTGTCATTGCCACTGGGGGAGATATAATCTACATTCGGTTTCATTCATTAGAGCTATACCACAAAAGTATCACTGTATCACTGTATCACTGTCTTCCCGTTGTTCATCGATTTGCTCGAGCGGGCACCAGTAACATCTCCATATATCCTGTCACAAACAAGTGTACCCCAGGGGCATCTGCTTGCTCCAGGGACAGGAAGAGCCTCAAACCATTCTTCAGGTCATGGAAATGAGGTCCATAATTGTTACTAGTTTTTTGCCATATCAAATAAAACACGGGTAGCTTGCCAGGCTCTGCTGATATAAGGTTGTATAATAAAAAAATAAAAGCAACTTAATAGACAGGTACAGATGAGGGAGGTCAAGAAGCATAGCTAACTCTTAAGGAATGCTTTTTTAGTGCTATGGTTTTCATTCAATCAACAGCAATTCAGGAATGTTACTATATAATATACTTATATAGTATGAGTATACATATATATAGTATAAGTACATATATAGTATAAGTATAGGAACTTATATAGTTACTATATAATATACTTATATAGTAACCACAAAAGTACTTTTAAAAAAGGAAATCCCAGAGATACGTATTTTCCCCTAAGTAATAAACTCAGGATTTCTAGCAGTTACAACTTTGTAAATTCATCCTGAAATGACATCACAACCAAACGTGATTAAAATGAAGGAACTATGATTTGTTTGTCCCTGGTCCCCACCTCAGAATCATTCTAAACTTCTTCCCCTGTGAATCTGAGAACAGCTAGCAAGGTCAGTTCTTATATGTTTTGTATCATATTCAAGCAGGAAGGCCTTGTAAGTATAAATAACCTCTTCTTTAAATAAATGGCTTTCTGGATTTTCTTCTCACAACAATTCACTGGTTACTTTGGGGGTAAAAAGTTGTTCTTAACAACACAAAAAAACAAGACCCGGATTTTGTCCTTGACCAGACCATGAGAAAAGTTAGATAAAGTGTGAGAATCAAATTTCCCATGTATGGAGTTCTCTGTAGAAGTGTCTCACTATGCACAGGAATGCCACTAACCAGAGACTAGTAACATGTTAGTAAAGTATGTCTGGAGGAAACAGATCAGAGTGTGGGGTGGAGGGCCTTGGGTCTTTTCAGGCAGGCAAATGTTTCCTACATTTGCACAAAGGTAAAGAGCCTCACAAGTGGTGTATCAGACTAAGGCTTAGAAACTATCACCGACTGGAAAAATAATGTTACTCATCAAAACACCTGAGGATGAAACTCCCTTTCTGGTGTTCTGGTGACTTAGCTGGTTCCTCTCAGAACAAAGAACTCTCATGTCCTTCATCATATATTTTGAAACTGACAGTCTTAGGCAATAATGGAAGTTAGGTTTTTCTCAGGATCTTTCACATTTATACACTGGCTAGTTGATTCTTTATAGGGCGGGGCTGCTACCGGCTCTCCTTGTGCTTAGCTGATCATAAGGGGCTGGGGAGCGAAGGCAAGTTCTGCCCTGGCCCGCCATCCCAATAGAGCCTCGCAAGAAGCCAGAGGAACCCCACACCATGAGGACCACCATTTTCAACATCCAGACTCCACAGCTCATCAGAGCTCTACCCAAGAGAAAAGCCGATTTCTCCCCATTGGTCCATCAGTAAATGCATGAGATGAGAGCCTACTCCTGAGAGTATACCACCCACACGGCAGAGCCTGGCAAGCTAACCATGTCGTATTTGATATGCCAAAACCCAGCAACAATTATAGACCTTATTCTCATGACCTGAAAAAATGGTTTGAGGCTCTTCATGTTCCTGGAGCAAGGAGATGCCCTTGGGCTACACTAGCATGGGACAGGACATATGAAGATGTTACTGGTGCCCACTTGAGCAAATCAATGAGCAACGGGAATCAAGTGACAAGTAACATTCAAAGGTATAAGTATTAGAAAGATGTTAAACAGTTGGTCAAAAAGGCATCAATTTGTGCTGATATCATTAATAACAATGTACTCTGTCATTTTAAAATCACTGTCACTATATCACTGTCTTCCCGTTCATCGTCGATTTGCTCGAGCGGGCACCAGTAACATCTCCATATGACCTGTCTCATGCAAGTAGAGACCAAGGGCAAATGCTTGCTCCAGGAACATAAAGAGTCTCAAACCATTCCATCAGGTTATGGGAATGAGGTCGATAATTGTTACTGGTATCTGGCATATCAAATACGACACAGGTAGCTTGCCAGGCTCTGCCATGTGGGTAGCATACTCTTGTAGTCATCTCAAAATCCAGCATTTATTGATGAACTGCGTGGCCGGGCTGTGATAGGCTGGTCTGCTGGGTGGAGTTCTGATGAGGGGGAAGTCCAGATGTGGAAAATGGAGGTCCTCATGGAGTGGAGGGTCGTCTGGCTTGTGCAGCTCTGCTGGGGTGGCGGGCCAGGGCTAGAACCTGCCATCCCTCCCGGGCAACTCATGAGTGGCTGGGCACAGTGAGAGCCAGTAGCAGCTCTGCCCCATGTCTCTCTCTGGATCAGCATACCTGGGCCGGATTAAAAAGACTGCAGCAGGGTGGCTCTCAATGAGCTGGGCTGTGATAGTCTGGTCTGTTGGGTGGAGTTCTGACAAGGGGGAAGTCTGGATGTGGAAAATAGAGGTCCTCATGGAGTGGGGGGTCGTCTGGATTGTTGTGAGGCTCTGCTGGGCCGGATTAAAAAAAAGACTGCAGCAGGGTGGATCTCGATGAGCTGGGCTGTGATAGTCTGGTCTGCTGGGTGGAGTTCTGATGAGGGGGAAGTCCCGGATGTGGAAAATGGAGGTCGTCATGGAGTGGGAGGTCGTCTGGCTTGTTGTGAGGCTCTGATGGGGTAGCGGGCCAGGGCTAGAAACTGCCGTCCCTCCCGGGCACCTCATGAGCAACTGGGCACAGTGAGAGCCAGTAGCAGCTCTGCCCCCATGATATA
This sequence comes from Cryptotis parvus, assembly GCA_021461705.1. NCBI lineage: Eukaryota > Metazoa > Chordata > Mammalia > Eulipotyphla > Soricidae > Cryptotis > Cryptotis parvus. The sequence goes on from JAJIBD010008936.1 coordinate 19,086, forward strand.
TTTTAAAATATCCCTGTTTTAAAAATAATATGGCTATTCAATATATTTAAAACAAATTCTTAAAATATTTATGTGAGCAAACGTGGTGGGAGTCAGAGGCTAGGTAAGACAGAAAATGGAACAGTGTGCTAACAATTGTTGAGGGTACTTATGCCAACCTAGAACTGAGCATTAAATAGAGGCAAAAGATACACATGACAACCCTTTAATGTATGTTCTGTAATCCATAGTCTGGAGGGGAAGGAAAAGAGAAAGAGAGAGAAATGGAAAGAAATAAAGAACCTGCCATGGAGCAGGGCTGGGGGAGGGGGAGGGAACCGGGGACATTGGTGGTGGGAGATGGGCACTGGTGGCGGGATGGGTGCTGGAACACTGTATGACCAAAACCCAAATATAAACTTTTTAATTGTATATCTTTGTAATTGTAAAAATAAAAAATTTTTAAAAAAATAAATAAAAGCCTTTTTTGGAACTGCAAAAAAAAAATATTTATGTGAGCAAAAAAAAAATGACAATCATCTTCCAATCATTTTCCTTGATTTTCTAAGAATAAAGTGTCTTTTCTCTGAGGTCAGTAAAATGTAAAGAATGGAATGTCCTCAATGAATGCTAGTCTTTTCTAAGTCACAATTCCACAAGCATACCCCCTCTATTATTTAAAGCAATAAAACAATGTTCTTGTTGTTGGTTTTAGGGCCATACCCAGCAGTAGTCTTTGATTTCTCCTGTATCTGCACTCAAAAAATCACTCCTGGAAGGGCTTAAGAAATCATGTGGGATGCTAGAGATTGAACCCCGGCTGGCTGTATGCAAGGTAAGTGACCCTTCCAGTCCCCAGTAAGCCATGTTTTTTTTCCTACCTAGAACAATTTCTATTTCTTTTATGAAAATGGGAGGTCTGGGTCACACCCAGCCTTAGCCAAGTTTACTCCTGGTTCAGTGCTCAGGGATCACCTTGAGGTGCTCAAGAAATGGTAGATTGTGCTAGGGATTGAGCCTGCATCAGCTGCGTACAAGGCAAGTGCTGTAACCCCTGTACTATTTCTCCAGCCACCTACCTAGTATATTTCTTACAAACTTAGATTCCTTTGTAAGAATACACATTTCGATTTCTTACAAGTCAGCAGATTATCTAGTGTTTATAGCAAATGAAGTGGCAAATTACCTGCTAAGAAATGATGTCTCATATTCCTTTTCCCAATGGGGTTTATGCCAAACAGATTTCCATCTGTGCCTAGTCAAATGTAATCCTCCCACCCCGTTGCTGGGAAGATGCATAGAATATATTGAGGAGTCAAGACGAAATATCATAGAAGATGAGGGAGATTATCCTTATTTGCACTCTCATTACAGGGGTTAGGGGAGCTCTGAGTCTAAATTTTCATTCAACAATTTAGAAATATTGCCTGTGCCAGGTCGTATACTAAGATATGGGAAATGAAATAAATAAACTCCCCACTCATTTTTTAACCACTCAGTTTATGCTGAAGAGAAAAAAGCTGCCAAACATCAGATAACATAGGCTTATTTCCTGCTTGGATTCTGCCGATTTAAGTCAGTTATAGATGTAAACTGCATGGTTCACATTCTGGGAACCAGGCTAATGAAGCATTAAGAGCAGAGAAACAGTACAGAAGGTAAAGTGTTTGCCTCACAAGTGGCTGATCTGAGCATTATCCCCAGCACTGTATGTGGTTTCCCAAGCCTTGCCAAGAGTAATCCTTGAGCACAGAGCAAGGAGTAAGCCCTGAGTAAACTGAATGTAAGTCTGTCTTACTCCCCCACCAAAAAAGAAGCAAAAATATTTGGAATATTGCCAGTTTCTCTCAGAGAGGGAAGAGACTATCGTGAAGTACACATGGAAGTGATAAACCTACTCAACTTATATTGGACAAAGCAAGTTGATGCCTCTAAATTTAAGAGAAAAGAGAATGACAATCCTATGATTTTTTTTAAAAAGAGAAAATAACAGATTTAATGACCATGGTACTTAATATATATTGCATTTTGGAGAGAAAGATAGATACAAGAACACACTGTCATAAATTCACTTAGAAACTCATGTCAAAAGCTGAGTCTAGTACTTTATGAATATATAATTATAAAATGTAATTATCTTTGTTTGAAACACTTACATTTCCTCTGGTATTTAAGGAATCAATGTCAGGGAAGGATGAAAAATTTAATATGAATAACATGCATTAGATTGAATCAATGTTAGTCCTGAAAATAGAATTTCAAATATGTAAGGGACATTGGAAATTATCTAGATGGCTTTTTTTATTATTATGGCTTTTTTCAATTGGTCTTACAGTTCCAGAATCATTGTGAAATGAATATAGATTTCTTTATTCTTATTCCTAATATAAATACATATAAATTCAAAATAAATGGTTTAAATAATTAGACTCAGACTACAAAGAATAATGACTAAAAGACAAAATTTTAAATTTAAGACATAAACCAGCTTATGAGAATGATGTGCATAAAAGTAAATACTAGAATACTCCAATGCAACAGTAAACTAAATTAAGGGTCCTGTTGGAAAAAAAGAGCAGACTTTTAACATACATAAGAGGGACGCGTGGTCTTGAACCCATTTAGAATAGGCAACACATCTCAAACTGCTGCTTAAATCAAGTACCCCAAATGCTCAGTCCATCATACACGACAGGCTAGCAAACCTCTATATTCTGGCTGAGGAAATTACAAGATTCCATCTTTTCTACTGATTTTGGGTTTAGACAAAGACTTCCCTGGAGTTGTTTCTTTGGAATTCCAAGAAATAACAATAGCCATTCTACAATTCCATACCAGTCCAAAACGTCTCTCAATAGAAAGAGGAAAACAGAATATTTTCAAGAAATAAGAACTGAAAAATTTGTCACTAGGGGCTGGAGATATAGTACAGCAGGGAGGTTGTTTGCCTTGCCAGTAATAACCATCAGGGTTTGATCCCAGGAACCTCATGTGGATCCCAGAGCACTGCCAGGAGTGATTCCTGAGTGCTGGGCCTGCCCTGAGACTGCCAGGTGTGACACAAAAACTAAAAAGAATAATATTTTAAAAAATAAAAAAAATTGCTGTTACCAAATGCTTTCAACAATATTCACACGGTTGAAAAATATTGACAATGAATGATAAGATAGTGCTGTGGCTGCATTCGTAGTGGGCCTCCACTAGGAATTGGTTTGGTTCCCAGCACCACATGGCCCCTGAGCACCGTAGAGTGTGACTATGGAGGTCTCCAGCACCACTGGGATGGCCCAAGGATGTTTGGTACCACAGAGTCCAAGCAGCATTGCACTCTTGAGCCTTCACAGTGAACAGCCAGCCCAGTTGTCTAAGAATCATGCCCCATGCCACACACACACACACACACACACACACACACACACACACACACACACACGTAATCTAAATTGAAAGTGGAAAGACTGGGGTATGGCAGGAGAAAAACTGGGATCGTTGGTGGTGGGTAATATACACTGGAGGAGGGATGGGTGTTGGGACATTGTATGACTGAAACCATATCATGAACAGCTTTGTAACTGTCTCAAGGTGAACCAATTAAACAAAAAAGACTGGATACAAGAAGAGAGAAAGGGGGGGATCAGTATGTGGGAAATCTTAAATACTGATAAAATGATAGTTTATTATTGTTTATTTATCGTTTATCATTTATCATTTATTTATCTTATAGTTGAATGATGTAGTAGTTTATAGAGCTGTCTAAGAAGTGCAAGGGAGAAAGTTAAAAAAGTATGTATTGCAATCCGCAATGTGTAAAAAGAAGGAAGGAAAGAGAGAGAGAGAGAGAGAGAGAGAGAGAGAAGAGATAAAGAACCTGCCATAGAGGCAGGCTAGAGGAGGGGGAGGGAATTGGGGACATTGGTGGTGGGAAATGGACACTGGTGGGGGGATGGGTGCTGGAACACTGTATGACTGAAAACCAAACATGAACATCTTTGTACTTGTATATCTCATGGTGGTATAATAAAATATTTTTTAAAAAGTATTCTCAACCGCCTTATATTTTTAAGGGAAAATGGGTGAAGGTCCATCTTCTGGAGCTGCTTCATGCTGACAAAGGGACTGTAGACCCTGCCTGTGCAAGGGGTGAAATCTCCAAATGGGTCCCATGCAATGAATGGATCAGATTTTCTGAAGTTATTATTATCTGCAAGAAAAGATCAGATTAATTAGGCTACAAACATTACTTAGAAATGATTAGGCTCTGGAGGAGTAAAAAGTCCCTCTTTGCCCTAGTGAGGGCAGAATACTTTGCTGTTTTAGAAAACACAGTGTTAAGGTAACACAAATTGAAGCAAACATTTTGTGACCAGATTTTTCTCATAGAAACACCAAGCCACCTCTCTGGCTTTTTGTAGAAAAGCCTTGCCCCTCTCACTGAATGTGTTAGAACCAATAGATGACTATACGCTGATCATCTGAACTTTTTGCACAAAGTCAAATTGTCGATCCTTAAGATTTATGACACATAAAACACAGTCTGAGTTACTCTAAACTGCCCTGTTTTGTCCCTTCCCATGGACAATTGTTATTCCCTAATGTTACTGGATGAGGTATTGGTACCATGATGGCTCAAGAATTAAAAGCTTTTAAAATCCTTAAGAATCTTAGAATTTCCGAATGACTGTGTACTCATAGAACTAAGAATAAACATCCAACCAATTTGGATGCTAACTTGAAAACCCTTGGCCTATTAGCAAACTTAAGCAACCTGAATTAGCCAAGGGGTTACCTTTAAATCAAGCCTATTTGGATACATTTATTCAATTACCTTTCTGTAGATTTAGAATCTGATCTTTACAAAAGTTATAGAAATATGGTTTTCTCTCCACCTTTACTTTAAATTTGTCAAATGACTTAAACCTGACTGGTTCTTTTGCATAAACACAGCAAGACTGGAGAACTCTCCACTTAGGGTACCCTGTTACTACCAAGAAGTCCTGGGGATTGGCTAAGGCAGAGCAGGCAAACACCAATCATGGTATTTTAATGTCTTTACCTGTCACGTCAGGGCTACCCCAGGCTTGGCCATGAAGATCAGGTTCCATGATGAGCTACAGGTGACCTCGGGCCTCTTCCACTGGGTGAGCAGAGAGTGACCACATCCCTCTTTGGGACTGAAGCTGTTCCCTACTGCAGCAGCCTTCCTTGTTGCATGGCCCAGGCAGTTGTCAGTCATCACAGATTGGCAGATTCCTCGTTCTTCACAGCAGAGATGATCCTTGAGCTGGCCTGCCTTTAGGGTCTCCCCTGAGGTTTGTAACTACCTGCTCCTGTCACTTAGACCAATCCCTTTGACTCCTGTTTTCCCTGGAAGTGGGCCTTGGGGTCCCATACTGGCTTTCCTGTCTGCATGAGGGTAGGCCCTATTTTATGATGTGTATAAATTGACAGGAAAGGGCCCCATGGCAGTAAAGCAACCTAGTCTAGGAAGAGTGCTGCTTCTACGCAGACCACTCTGGGGTAATAAGGAACCCATGGTGCAGTTAAAAAAAAAAACTGAATGCGAAGAGGGTGATTTGAGTCTTGGTTTGCGCAGTACCCCTGGCTAACTACCGTAGCCGGGCCCCTCACCATATTCTTATTGATTTTGACAATTGGGCCTTGCCTTCTTAATAGGCTACTTGCATTCATCAGAGACCGGGTGGGTGAAGTTAAGTTGTTAGTACTCAGGCAACAATATCAGGCCTACGGAGTGACGGTCTCTAATGGTCTCTAGGATTAGAAGACCCTCATAAAGAAAAGGGGGAATGAAAGAAGGCAGAAACCCCCCTTTCCCAACCAGGGCAGGCCTACTCATGGAAAGTTACCAATTTAGGGCCTGAGTGTCCTTTTCATCTTGAAGTAACCTTTTTGTTATCTACAAAAGGCCCAGAACAAATTCCTGTTAGAGGTTATGAGACCCCCGCCCAGAATCTACTATCTGGCCTGAATTGCATTCCTGCAAGTACGCATAGCCGTTGCTGACCCATGATCCCACGCATGTATATAGCCGCACCAAATATAGAAAGAAGTATTAAGAATGATCTGATTGGTGGGAGATGGTTACTTGGTACAAAGTGATTGGCTGCCTGCGCTGCAGACCTTGATGTAATATTTTAAATCTATTGGATGGTTATGCGCTGGCTTTTCTGTAGCACGGGAACTATCTCTTAAAAGATCCTCCCTGGAAGGGCTCGGGGCTCTTAGCCACTGACCACTTGGGGTCATGCTATGGGCCCAAGTATACTACGCTTATTAATAAAACCCTTGCTTTTGCATAGGAAAAAAATAAAATAAAAAGTATTCTCAATAGTCATTAAGAAATTAGAATCATTTTCAGCTCAACTATAACAAAAGTGAAAATAGTGAAAACAATTAAAAACAGACCTAGTAAGCCAAATACATATGATGTGACCTGTGGGTTTTCATTTAGTAAATGGAAAAAGAGTATAAAACTTTGAAAGAAGTAAAAGAGCAACAGGAAATAAGTAGGGGGCTAAATCCGGTTGTACTCCAGGCTTCTCCTGGATCTGTAGTTGTAATGAACAGAAACAAGTGTGCTAATAAAAAGATAAAGACCACTGTATCAGGTTATAAAATAAACTCCAACCACATATTACTCAGAGACCTACCAAAATAGGATATAGAATGGTAGAAATACAAAAAAATGAAAAAGAAAAGCTATGTAGCATGATAATAGAAATAGAAAAAAAATGAGAAAATACATTAACATTAAACAAAATAATTTTAAGACAAAAATGATTGCTTGTCATTTTACATTAATGTTCAATTTAAATATGTATAAGCACAGCTGTAATACGTATAATAAATATAGCCTCAAGCATATAAAGTAAAGTGTGAGAATCCAAAGATTAAGCAAATTCATAATCATATTGGAAAATATTAACTCTTCTGTCAGATCTTACATGCAATTAGAGCTCTAAAAATATAGTACACTTGAAAATATAATTTAAAAAATTGACATAATGAATCCTTGCAGAACATTATGCTAAAGAATTTAATAAAATACATTTATTTCTAATTATGGAACAGTTCCAAAAATTGGACAGATCTTTAATTACTAAAAAATTTCAAATGCTGGAACTATGTACAGCTAAAAGTCAGTAACAAAGAGATCCTGGAAACTTTTCTATGTATCTGAAAATTAAAAAATATTCTCAATAGCCTAGGGGTCAAAGTAGAAAACATTAAAAAATTAGAATCATTTTCAGTTTAACTGTAACAAAATAGTTTCAAACCACATGGGATACAATTTCAACACCACTTAGAAATTTGTAGTGTTCAATGCTAGTATTAGAGAGAAAGGTAAGTTAAAAATTAATGAGCAAAGCATCCATTTCGGGATGGTAGAGAAAACAACCGAAAATAGACCTAGAGAAACCACCAGAAATCATAAGGAACATATTTTAATGAGTTAGAAGTGAGGATAAATAGAGAGGATCAACAAAGCCAACCATTTGTTTATCTAAGAACTAATATAACTGACAAATTTCTGGCAAAACCATTCTAGAAAATAAATAAGGCACAAATAACAACCACCAGCTATAAAAGAGGTTTACCATTGTAGATGTCACAGATATTAAAAAGATATGTTATTCTGAACAATTTTATGTGAATTATTTAGAAAGTTCAGATGAAATTCACAGAAATATGTAATTTTCTAAAATTATCTTTGACCTGAGAGACAGGCTCTGACCAAGAGACCATTTCTCAAGCCCAATTCTAAATTCCCCAAAGAGAGTATTTAATTGGCCACTCCTTAGTTCAGTGACCACACCAGATACAATCAATTAAAACCAGAATGTTGGATTAAACTGCAAAACACATCTGTCCAGGGTCAATAGCCAGGGGGAAAGAGAAAAGAGATTTCACAGAGAAATGGGGTCATCATTGCATGGGGCAGATACTCCAAAGGTAGAAGAACATAGAAAAATCAGTATTTATACTTTTAATTTTTCACTAATACATTTGTTTCCCATGGATAGACTTCTCTAAGTCAGTTCTTTACAGCCTGTATTGGAGTACGATAATGCTCAGTCCGTGTTCAGTGAATAAAAGGCTAAATCAACAAATCTGAGATTTTTCTTTAAAATGGGAATAAAAATTTATGCCTGGGCTGGAGAAAAAGCAGAGTAGGTAAGGAACTTGCCTTGTATGTGGTTGAGCTGGGTGCTATGCTCAGTACCTCGTATGGTCCCAGCACTGCCGGAATGATCCCTGAACACAGACCCGGGTGTAACTGTTATGCACCGCCAGGTGTGTTGGCAAAACCAATAACCCACCACACACACACACCACACACACACACACACACAAATAGATGCCTGAAGGTATAAAGTTTGACCGAATAATGTTGAGGTTTCTATTTCAGTCCTGTGATCACATATGAAGCTTAATGTAGTGAAGTGATTACCCCAACCAAGTCAGTGAGCTAGTATTATTATCAGCTTATTGTATTATTTCTGTTGAAGTTGCTAATGTATTTTGATATGCCAGTCATTTGTAGAGGATGGGCCCCAGTCGCTTTTTGACATGGATCTCTGTTGCTTTCTCGCCCTCTGCAGCCGCTGTCCTCAGGCCAAAATGAAAAGAATCCCTTTAAATTGCTAGTCACATCTGCCCTGTATCTCTGCTCAGAGCAAGGAAATGAAGCAAGATTTGGAACACAAATGACACCCCTGCTCGTGCCTTAGGACCACGGTGTAGCTAGAGGCTGGGCCCTGCCCCAATGGAGGGAGAGAAGCCAGGTGCAAAGGTGCTGTTTTTGAGTTCTGCCAACAGACTTTCAGAGTGACTGTTCGGGCTTCTTCTGCCCATAACTGAACTCGCAAAGTCCAGTTTCTTTCGTAGTGTAGTTGCCTCAAGAGCAAAAACCCTCTCGCTGCAGAAATTGTTCCAGTAACCAATCAACACATCTATCCCTCACAGTCACGTGTGTGGGGGGGAGGGGGTTGTGGTTGTGTGTACTAAGAACACCTACACTCTAGTATTGAAGCAAATTTTGGGTACACAATATATTATTAACTACAGTCAACATATTGTATCAGGTCCCCAGAACATAAACGTTGAAGTGGTTGATTTAGCAAAAGCCGCTTAAAAGATGCCTCGTGTAAGCCTTATTTCCTTTCAGGTGAGACCATCTCTGCCAGCACGATCTGCTGCTCCTATCCTCACGCCATGGTCTGTGTCCAGACAAGTCCTGAGGCCCCACTGTAGCTCGGTTCTATTGCTCAATTCCTAGAATAAACTTTCTGTTTCCTGCTGACCTGCCTCCCAGAATTAACTAATCTGTGTAAAGCAGTAAATTCCTAACTAAGCGGCTCAAACACACACAAGATTCCCCAAGGCTGAATTCAGTGATTCTCTTTTTTGGGGCCCCCTTGCTGCCTCAGCCTGAACAGCGCTTACTCTCTCTCTCCTCCTCTCTCCCTCCCCTTGAACAACTGAAGGTTCTGCCTAAACTGCCTCATACTCTGGGAAATTCTCTGACCAGGGCCTAGGACTGAGCAGTTCCTCTCTCTGTTTCTCCACTCATCTACAACGGGAAGGTAGTACTTTGTGATGGACATGAGAAGGCGTTGTAGAAACACAGGTACCGACCCGAGCTGCACGGGGGCAGACTGCACGGGCAATACCACGCTCTAGGCCGCCGGTGGCCTCCGTGCTGACCATTTCTGACCACTCATCTCTCGAGCACACTTCCCTTCTGTCTGAAACTGACCGACTTTTCTAGAAGGCAGGTTTTGAGAACCTTCTTGCTGTTCTTGCTCTTTTCACTAGTGTCTGCAAAGAGCAAATTTCCTATTACAAGAAAACTCCTGACTGTCAGCTAAGTTTTCTCCACTTCCATAACCCACATCTGCTCCCGCCATTTCCCTTCCACAACACTATGTGGTGGTGCCACATTTTATTTCAGAGGTGGGTGCTCGAGGAACAGCACATGTTAAAAATAATCCAATCACATCCAACTCGCAGCCCTGTTCTTCCAGTTGGCAGATCTTTCCGTCCACAGCACTTCGTGGTGGGCCTTCCCTTCTCCTGGAGTAACCCTAAGGAGGCTTACATAGACTCAGAAAGATGTTGATTCTCTCGCGGCTGCCACCAATATCCTTGTTCTGCCAGACCTACATAGCCCTGGGATTACGGGTCTTTCTGTAGCTGCTGAGTACTGAGGCTTCTGCCCTGGGGAAAGCAAGTGTGGGAAGGCCTCACTGGTGCATTTCTGAGCTCCCGTCATGCAGATCCCCGTTTGTGACTAATCAACGATATTCTTTTCCTCTCGGGCACAGGAAATCTCTCTCCCTACCTTTCTCCCGGCACAGCTTCTATCTTAACCCCATCCAGCAAAGTCTTGGACACAAAAGAGTATTTCTCTTCCAACCGTTTCTCCTCTGCGTCCCTGCCAAACCCCCAAGGCAAAGGAAGAGAAGTTGGGTGGATAGCAAGAAGGAATGTGGTTTTAGACATTATTTACTTCCAACTAGGTTTGTGCCAAGGCCTCAGTTGTGCTTTCCGTACATTCCTTGTTAAAATACTTTATATCTATCTGTGCTCGACGTTTTATGTACCTGCCCAACCCCACCAAGAGTGATTCCAGAGCTCTAAGCTCTGAGTGTCCCCAAACAAACAAAAACACCAAATTCAAAACAAATGGTAAATTTGATTTGTAAATTTGACTTCCTGATCATTGTTTCAAAATAACTACTGGAGCTTGCCTCCAAGATTCTAGGTCAAAGGTCTTAAACTCATCTGTGAAGGACAATAATCTTGGTGGTTCCACTGGTATTTTCTTTTCCTTTTCAATTTTGCATTTGAATGCCCTTTACTCCTAAGGGCACAACTCTTTTTGGTGGGAATTGTGTGGAGTGGGGCTCAGTGGGAAGTCAAATCCAGCAGTGCCCAAAGCTTTCTCCTGGCTGTGCTCTGGGATCACTAATGGAGGAACCCAGAGACCACTTGGGATGCTGGGAATCAAATCCCCTGCCTGCCGAATTATCACTCTGGCCCCTAAGGCCTGCCTCTTAAAGACACTTAAATCTCTGTGCCTTGTGTAAATCAGAGGACTCTAAGTACTTCCTACATCTCAGCCAGGGAGTTAGTTTAGTGGGAATTAACTATTATGCTGTGGTGTTATTATTCCTCCTTAGGTACAAATCACCTTTACCCCAGCCCAGGTATGAACCATGTTGACTTATTGCCTGTTCAAATGGGAACTTACTCAGCATTGGGAGAATTGTTCTCCCAATTGGCCACCACATCTATTGGTGGCCGAAACATACGTTCAGGATCTTAATAAATGCGATTCTGGCTAGTAACAAGCAGATAACTTCAAACTTAGGTTATGCTGAAATATGTTTTGGAACTACTGATGGGTATGAAATTCTGACCCCAGGTAGGATCCAGCCTGTGGAAACCTCAAGTGAATTAATGTGGATGTGTGTGTGTGTGTTCCAGTTTGCTTAACGGTAGTTTGAGAGTCCTCTGTGATGCCCTTGGGAAGTACACAGCATAAGAAAACTGATAAAGCCCACCACTATTGAATGCTATTAGTAGTTGTTTTAGGTATTTTGCTGGCCCCTCGTTGGGTGCATATATGTTTAATAGCGTGATTTCTTCCTGATATATGCATCCCTTGACTATTAACAAGTGACCTTCACTGTCCCTTCTGACCTTCTTCAGCCTGAAGTCTATGTTGTCAGATACCAGTATGCCTACCCCAGCCTTTTGGATGGGTTGTTTGAATGAAGGAATGTTTTCCAGCCTTTTATTTTGAGCCTGTCTTTGCTCCGATTGTTCAGGTGTGTTTCTTGAAGGCAGCAGAATGTCGGATTCAAGTTTTTGATCCATTTTACCACTCTGTGTCTCTTAACTGGTGCATTTAGACCATTGACATTGGAGAGAGATTATTGTCATGGGATTTTGTGCCATCTTTCTGAATAGGTTGGTTGTTCTTTTTGGGTTATGTCTCATCTTATAGTATATCTTTCAGTCCTTCTTTTTAAGGTTGGTTTTGATTTTACAAAGTTCCTAAGCTATTGTTTATCCAAGATGTTGTATATCTGTCCTTCCAATCTGAGTGAGAGTTTAGCTGGATAAAGAATTCTTGCTGAGGCATTCATTTCATTAAGCTTTTTTACTATATCCCACCACTGCCTTCGGGCTTGGAGGGTGTCTTCTGAGAAGTCTGCTGAAAGTCGAATGGATGCTCCTTTGCATACAATTTCCTTCTTTGATCTTGCTGCCTGAAGAATTATGTCTCTGTCTATGGCATCCATTACTTTGACTAGGATGTGCCTTGGGGTCTTTCTATTGGGGTCTCTTCTTGCTGGTACGTGTTGGGCTTCTTGGATCTGGATGCCTTCATCCTTTAACTTCGGGGAACTTTTCAGCCAGGATGTTTTTAACTGTTTTAATTTCCTTGGGCTTACTTTCCTGTCCCTCTGGGACTCCGATGATTCTTATGTTGTTCCGCCTGGCTTCATCCCATTGTTCTCTCTTCCGTTGCTGATCCATTTTCCGGTCTTTTTCCATCTTATGTAGATCTCTGAGTGTTTTCTGCACCTCATCTTCAGTCTCACTGATTCTCTCTTTCGCTGCTGTTATCCTACTGTTGAGAGCCCCGATTGTGTTTTTCATTTCGTCTACTGAGTTTTTAAGTGATGATATTTCTATTTGCATGGTTCTCATTTCTGCTCTCATTTCCTCCCTGTAGTTTGTTGACTGCCCTTTCAACTGCTTCGTTTATGTTCTCCTGTATTTTATTTGACATCTGCTCAATTTTTTCGTTGAGCTCCTTAAACATCCTACCAATTTCTTCTCTAATTTCATTGTCAGAGAGATCGTGCACATCTGTATTCTTTTTGAGTTTTCAGGGTTGATTCCTTCATCTGTTCTTCGAGCTGGGGATCTGCGTTGTTTCCCCCATGGTATTGTGGTGTTCAGGGATAGATTCCTCTGGTGTACTATTTCTTTTTTTCTTGAGGGTATTACCTTCCCTTGGTGTTGAATTTCCTAGTTTTTCTATTAATAAGTGGCGCGCTTGCGGCCGCCACTCCACTCGGCCAGCCGCACACCCCAGGGAGGCTGCCTGAAGCGGAGCCAGGCCAGTGTGAGAGTTCAAAATGACCGTTTACTTCCGCTCCGCTCGACTTCTGGGGGTTGTAGTTCCACCTTCTGCCAAGACCTGGAGGCTCTACCATGACCCCAGGCGCCCGCCCGACCAGCCGCACCTAGAATATATTTTAAAGTAGTAGAAGAATTAAATTTGAGTTATAAAAGTTTACTTTTCTAAAGTGATATGCTACTTAAGGTCTACCAAGATTTTTTAAGTTTGAGATAAAATATTTGTTCCTGCTTGCCTAAAAGCATATGTACACATAAAAGCATATGCACAACTCATAGAACATTCTAGATGTTCTTTTCCATTTTTTTGTTTTCTGGTTTCAGATAAGGTCACTTGGGAAATGGCAGGCAAATATTACAAAAGGGAGCTAAAACCAAGACATCATATTCACCCCGTTTCACTTCAGATATAAAAGTGGGTATGGCCCATAGAAATTTACCAGATCCCATCTGATATTTGTTTCACTTAGTTCTTTTCATATTCTTAATTCACATGTCACTTTAACTCCAAATTTTAAAAAAGATTTAAGGCCTGTGATTGTGTGTTTTGTCACTATAATAAAAGGACCTTTATAGATTTTTTTTAAATGGATGGCAGTTCTTGCAAATTGATTTTGCATCTGTTTTCCATTAAGGTTTACATGAATAATTAACAAATAGCATCTCAATGAGGAAAAATTACAAGGGGTATTTACAAGGATGTGTCACTCTTTTTAGCTAACCTCCAAGCAATAACTTTTACCTCCATTCCTCATGTTTCAATTTGCTGGCATTCTAGTTTCCACAAACCAAAAAAGTCAAGCAGCTAACTAGTGCTTAAAAAGAGAATTTCCCGTTAGCTTACCTCCTGTAAATCTGACAATAAATCAGTGAGAGATTGTGTATTTACAGGGCAGGATGTTGCCTGACACTGGGATTCTGGGGAAGGGAACCTCAGTTTGTCTTTGGTCCAAACTCTCAAAACTGGCAAGCCGTACAATTTGTCACTTTCATAGTTACTGCCAGAGTCTCTTTCACATAAACTTGTCTCCCTGTTGTTCATCGATTTGCTTGAGTGGGCACCAGTAACGTCTCCAATGGTGCCTGCTGCGTGCTAGTATAGTCCTAGGGCCTCTGCTTGCTCCAGGAACATGAAGAGCCTCAAAGCATTAGTTCAGGTCATGGGAATGAGGTCTATCATTGTTACTGTTTTTGGCATATCGAATACGGCACAGATAGCTTGCCAGGCTCTGCCATGCAGGTGCTCTCGGTTCTTGTATTTACTGATGTTCTCAATTCTTGCATTTACTGATGTGAATGCAAGAACTAAATGCAAGAACTGAGAGTCTTGCAGACGGCTCGGGGGCGGGGCCGGCTCGCGCCGGGCCTCAGCTACCATGGAACCCCGAGGAGGGCAGATGGGCTTTGGGAGTGGGCCCGTCGCCTCCGGGGTCCCGGAAGCAGCCGATGGGACTCATCCATCACCTAGCCACCTTTTGTCCGACGCTGGGAAAATGCCCCACCCAGAGGACCAGCAAAACTAGTTCGAGCCCAGGTCCGTGGCCTCTGCCACTAGGGTGGTGAAACAATGATGTCTTTTGGTACATTGCATTCCGAACAGCGGAGGGTTTGCTGGGAGGAGATATACAGAGGAAGGAGATGACATATAGAGCCCGCCGGTGGTTGGGATTCGGGAGGGGAGGGAGACAGGACGTTGGTGATGGGAGATGGGTTCGGTGGAGGGTGCATGTTGGAACCCTGTGGAGCCAGGACTCTACTGGAGCATCTTTCAATTAAAAAAAAAGGAAAAAGGTGGAAAAAAATAAATAAATATCTGCGGGCTAGCCACAATGTGTAAAAGAAGAGGGAGAGAGATTCAGAGACAGAGAAAGAGAGGAAGCAGGGCTACCTGCTGTTAGGCAGCCTGGGGTGAGTGGGAGGGGGGGGGTACATTGGTGGTGGAAGTGGGGCACTGGTGGGGATGGTGCTGGAATCTGTATTACCAAGACCAATTGGAACACCTTTGTATTGTATGTCTCACGGTGTTAATAAGATTAAAAAAAAAATAAATCCAAGAACTGATGATGCATTTACTCTTGCATATATATATTTCCAATATTCTCTGGGTCAGGTGCCTTTCTTTTTATAAATATTTTGAGCAGAACATACTTGTGAAATTCCTGGTTTGTCCTTTCAGCTTTTCTGGACTCCCCTTGGTCCTCAGAGGTACCATATTTGACCTTTCTACTAAGATCCCCAGGCTTCTCCTAAGCGAATCTTGATGTGTTAAAGCAGTCTCCCCGTTCTTATCTCCCTCTTCAAATTTAGAACTCAGTTAGTTGGAAAATTTATTCCCACTAACCGAAAATTGGCTAGAGATATATTATAGCATTCCTTCTAGAGATATTTGTATTGTTTACTAGGACTGGATTGCTCACATTCATAGAAATAAATCTGCAATGGTTGTGGCAAAACTGATTTATTTTTCTGAAGCAATTTACTTTTCATTCCTTCATTTGGCAAATGGTTACAGTATTAAGTTACTACTGTGGCCAAGGCACTGTGCTAGGAGCTGATGGATACCCAAAAGGGGTGAAAAACATAGATCTTGTTATTAAGTAGCTTATTGTTGAATAAACTGCATATCGCCTTTCAGATTAGAGGCTCCGGGCTAGCAGGCATCTTGGTAACTGACTGCTGGAGCTCAGCGGCAAGAGGAAAGTCTTTCCTTCATCGATGCACAGTAAAATCAGGTAGGAATGAGATAGATAAGAGACAGGAGGAAAACAGAAATAAGTTAAGCTCTGGAGTATGCGGCAACTTGCAGGAAAACCATGAGTCCATTTTAGAACTACACGTTTACGAGAATTTCTGTGAAGGCAAACAGATTTGATTAGCTGACACTGCCAACAAAGCAAAGCAAAAAAAGGAAACACTGTTGGACAAAAATGAAAAAACAGAGCATAGAGCTGGGAGACGGAAGAAATGTCTATGGAAAACTTTTGAAGCCCCTGGATTTGAAACTCAGAGAATTAACTGAGTCAAGACAAGCAGCACAAGGAAAATTAAATAAAGATGATCCTAAAGTGAATAAAGTGGGGACCGGAGTGATAGCCCAACGGGTAGGGAGTTTGCCTTGCACGTGGCCAGCCCGGGACGGGCATCCATATGGTCCCCCCGAGCACCACCAGGAGTGATTCCTGTGTGCAGAGCCAGGAGAAACCCCTGAGCATTGCCGGGTGTGACCCAAAAAAGCAATAAATCAATCAATCAATAAAAATAAAGTGAATAAAGTGATGAAAATATTAATGTTCAGTGAGATGACTTTTTAAAGACATAGCTTATAAAATTTCCATGGAATCATTATCATTTACAATAGTTACAACTCCATTATGAAAACTATTCAACAGTTAAAATCATGCACTAGAGGTTAAAAAGGTGTGTGTATATAATCAAATTTGGAAGAAGAGACATAGGAAATTTCAATAGTAATGATTTTGCTTAGGAAGTAATATGTGTGATTTTTCAGTTCTATATTTTAAATATTTAATGCTTTAAATTATGAGCTTTAAACGATTTTAAATGAGATTTAAACACATTGAAGTAATATACGCTTATTGCCAGAAAATATTTTCAAATGGCAATCATAATTTAATGTATTTTAAACACACGGCTTGGGGGTGGGGTCTATATACATATACAAGAGTACTAAGGTGAGGAAAATTCAGAATAATTCTGGGTGTTCAAGAACGGAGAAATTTGCCTCATAAATTTCAGTGAAAGCAAATTAAAATGATTAAGTTTTAGTATTCTATACTTGTCAAATAGGAAATTATACACTGACTTAGAAGTATAATTATATGACTTATTTTGATCTATTCAAAAGCAAATATACAAAATAACTATACAACAACTCTTAAAGGATGAAAATGAAGCAAATGTCATATTCTTGGAAAAGCTTTGGGATAGGAGGTGGGATGGGTTAGGGAGTGGGGAACCAGCAAAGGCTTCCCTGAGTGAGGAGGTAAGAAGACGGAAATGGTCCTGATATGCAGACTATGAGAATTGCAGGTTTAGTCAAGACAAGAGGTAAGCACCATATGTATGCGTGTCTTAGAGAAGTAACTCAAATGATGTGGAAATTTTGACAACTCTATTAAGACTTGGTGTTGGCATTCATCCTTCTATTGAATTTGAAGTATGCTAACATTTATTTATGATATACACATAAGTACCCAGGGCTCTGCCCCGTGAGCCCCTGAAAGGAACCCAGAGCCACGAAAGAGCCTGGCAAGCTGCCTGTGGTGTATTGGATATGCCCAAAACAGTAACAATAATGGACCTCATTCCCAATGAATGGAGACGTTACTGGCACCTGCTTGAAAATATCAATGAACAACGGGAAGACAAGTGATACAAATAAGCGCAATCAATAGATACACTTTGGGAAAGGGTAAAATTTTTAGATGATCTTTAACCCATGTACTCACCTGTAGTTTCTACTTTTTGGCTTATTGTGAGCACGTATCATTTGCAGAATAATGACAACAAGAAGGGAGGGTAACTTTCAACAAGATCAGAATTAAGTCAATTAGGTGTGTGCGAATAGGGATTAAAAATATAGGGGATGCAACTCAGTGGTAGAACACTAGCCTCACATGAGTGAGGCCCTGGTTTTGATTTTCCTAGGACCACATGTGGTCCTAGGGAAAAAAAAGGAAGAAAAGAAAATATACCCACTAATCCTAGTTGTCTGGAGACAGTATGAGTCCATTTCTACTCCTTTCTCCACTGAGTGTTCTCCAAACCTTTTACAATGAGCATATGCCAAATGGACTGCAGTCACTATGTAAAAGTTACCATTGTTGTCCTATGTCTGTGTGGTTTTTAAAGGGAAAAGATTGTGATTTCTTTTTGTGTGGAAAGATGTTTTTAGAGACAGTGGAGGAAGATTAACTACATATTTTGTTGGTTGAAATTCATAACAACCAAGCCTTTTTGCGACAGATGTGTATCATATTGATAATGAAAATGAAAAGAATCAAAAAAAAAAGAAGTTAGAAAAAATGATCCCAGAAATTTTTTGCAAGTCAGAATTAGATTTACTTAGCTCCTGGACTGGGCAAGTGATTCAATTGCATTTTTTTTTATTTTATTATTTTCCCCCCAAATCATTACACTTTTAGACATACATTGAATCTCATGCGGTTCTGGATCCACAGTATTCCAACACCCATCCCTCCACCCAAACCCACACCACACCAGCTCCACCTCCCCCCCCTCCCGCCCCCCAACCACTTGGCGCGTATGTCATTCTTTCGCCTTCATATCTCCCTCCCGATAAACTTTCCGCTCTTCTGGAATACAGTGCATTAAAAGACATTACTTCGTGGACCCGTGGCCGTTGCGCGACTGGGCCAAACTGGTTTTGCTCAGTGATCTGGTGGGGGTCAGTTTCTCAGCATCCGGACAGCGGTGGGGCAGGTGATGGGCGAGTTTCATCCGCTGCTTCCGGGACCCCCGAGGCGAGGGCCAACACCCAAAACCCATCTGCCCTCCCGGGATCCCATTGTCAGCTGGGCTCCGGAGCCGGGCTCCAGTCTCCTAGCCGCTTGAAGCTCTGCATACTGGTTCCCAGGCAGCCCTGCGGTCCACCAGGCTCGACAAAATGGAGGGGGAGTGGCTTAACCCTGACTCCATCTGGCAAATTCCCAGTATTCCCTTCTGGGAGCCGCCACCTGGGCCGAACTGGTTTTGCTCAGTTGATCTGGTCGTGGGTCAGTTTCTCAGCGTCCGACAGCGAAGATGGTGGCTAATGTGATGGCGAGTTTCATCCAGCTGCTTCCAGGATCCCCAGAGGCGATGGGCCAACACCCAAAACCCATCTGCCCTCCCGGGATCCCCATTGTCACTGGCCGGCGCAGCCGGCCCAGTCTCCCTAGCCGCTTGAAGCTCTGATACTGGTTCCCGGGCGCTCCTGGGCGGGTCCACCAGGCTCGCAAAATGGAGGGGGAGGCTAACCCTGACTCCATCTGGCGAATTCCCAGTGATTCCGCTTCTGGGAGCCGCCACCTGGGCTCGAACTGGTTTTCCAGTTGATCTGGTCGTGGGTCAGTTTCTCAGCGTCCGGACAGTGAAGATGTGGCTAGGTGATGGGTGAGTTTCATCCGGCTGCTTCGGACCCCAGGGCGAGGCCAACACCCAAAACCCATCGCCCTCCTCGGGATCCCATTGTCAGCTGGGCTCGGCGCGAGCCGGCTCCAGTCTCCCTATGCGCGGCTCTTCAATTGCATTTTTGAGACCCCGAGTTTGATCCGTGGCACCCACAGTGGAGGTGGGGGATATCCCAGAAACTCCTTTGCACCCTTCAAAGTCAACGGTATACCATCTGCTGGACAGCTCCACTGCTCAGCTCTGGCTTTCAGGTTCTTAACTCTATGGCAATCTGAAATACATTTGAAAACAAAACCTTTCTAATACTCCCTTCCTTTGCAGTGTAGCTGATAAAGATGCCAGCCTCGATTTCAGTGTATATCCATCTCCCACAAGATGAGGGGACTCTTGATATCAAACTTTTATCCATTTAGTTTATGTTTTGCTTTTGGAAAACTAGACAAAAGGATGAATAGCACTGTTGATTGTATTTGTTCTTGCTTCCTTGCAGTCTCTATTTTAAAGGTCAATTTAAAAAAAGTAAAAGTGCTGTGAAGAATTTACTACAGTTTAGATGATTAAAATGTATTACCTGCTATAGTGGTACATGGGGCCGAGCAGCTACTGGTTTTCCCCGTTCATCAGTAACTGAATGAACTGAGAGCTACCTACTACTGAGAGTATCCCACCCGCATGGCAGAGCCTGTCAAGCTACCCGTGTCCTATTCAATATGCCAAGTACAGTAAGATGATCAACCTCATTCCCATTTCCTGACCAAATGGTTTGAGACTCTTCCTGTATCGATCAGATGCCCTAGGGCTACCCTAGCACTTGACAGGGACGAATGGAGACGTTACTGGTGCCCACTGGAGCAAATCGATGATCAATGGGAAGACAAGTGATATGTGCTATAGTCTTACCTTATAAGAAATAGACTTTCAAAATAGAGAACTCTGTTCTTTAAGTCACTAGGGAATATCTTACAATATTGTTTGTGTGGCACTGCAATGTTCAGTTGCATGAGTTTCACACTGCACAAAGGCGCCAGGTGTCTACTGTAGATATGTCATGTCTATACTGTCGGAAGACAGCCTCTAACTGGCACAGTGACCAAATATGGATTACCAGTAGCCCTGAGTGCCAGCAGCTGGGCAGAGGTGGGTAAGAACTTGGATTCCTTTAGCTAGAAGAGAACTCTCTCCCTCTCCCTCGCTTGTGTGTTTTACTCATTTTCAGTATTTCCTATTTCCTATCTATTTTCTGTCCTGCTGTTTTCCTCGCTCCTACCCATAACTACCTTTATTCCTGTTAATGCATTTGAACTGTGTCCCTCATTTCCAACCATAAAATGAAGATATTTTGGAATCTAACCTCAACAACTCAGAATACACTATTACTGGGAAAAACCTTTACAGCGAGATCTCTGTATGGTTAAAATAAGTTCAACAGGGTGGGCCCTCATCTAATATGACTGGTATCCTTCTAGAAAGTGGAAAATGACCTGAAATGATCCCTGAGGTCCCTGAGATAGGATAGGAGAAATGTGAAGACACAAAAATATGTCCAGGTCAAGAATGCCCAAGGCTACTAGAAGCCTTTGGAAGGCACCTACACTGCCTGTCATCAGAACTGCTGGTCTCTAGAATTATGCAATAATAATCTTCTATTGTGAAGCCAGGGTGTTTGGAATACTTTGCTTTGGCAACTCTAGAGAAATAGCATGCCACTACTCCAGTGCAACTTGTCCAATCCTCTTACTTCTGCTGTTTTTTCTGCTTTTTACTGGCCTTTCTGGCGCCTGGAAACACATCTTGATTTTACTCTTTGACTTTAGCTAATTAAACATGGGGTCTATGTGTTCACTAAAATAAAGCCAGACCCCATGAAATCTCAGAGGGAGGGTGTCTATGAAGAACTAGTGTTTTTATTGGAGTAATTTATACTTTCTAGACTTTCCATGTAATTTAGAAAAAATTGACTCACCAAACCTCAGCTGTTTCCCTGGTCATATGTCCTTTGGAAAATTCAGTCATATATCCATAAGAAAACCTCAGAGTTTCTAGAATTGCCATGCTCTCTTTTTGTAAGATTTTGTATGAGTGGTGCGGAGAGTAAATCCAGGGTCTCACAGATGTATGGCATGTCTTTACCACTGCAGCATGCCTATTTCTAAGATTTCTGACTACACATACAATAGTATATATCCACAGTCACTTCCTAAATAACAGAGTCTATATAAAACATTTCCTCAAACAGAATTGAATTCTTTAATCTATTTTCATTAGTGATTAAAGTATATGAAAAAAAAAAAAGCCCATTCATACATATTTTGCTTTTTTCTACATAATAATTACAATTTTGTGATAAAAGGAATTGACTTTCATCTTGTGCATCAGATTGCTTTGATGTTGGTAAACTGTCAAGAATATAAATGAAACACATGGAGCATATAAAGCAAACTCAGTATTCAGTATACTCCAAGGTATACTAATTCCTGATTTATCAATTTTAAATCTTAGGTACAAAATTACAAGCCAGGATGCAATATCCAGAAATCTAGATCCTTAAAATGAACCTTGTTTTTAGAGTCTAAGAGGGAGGAGTCACAGACTATTCTCTCTAAAAACTGTGTTCCATCTTCACTCTCACTTATGTTCTTTTTTCAAAGGTTTTATAAAGATTTCCACTGTTCTAGGTTAATTTCCTTTTAAATACAATATGTGCAAGTATAGATCGACGGACTGAATTTAGGACTACGTCAGAGTTTTTTGCTAAAAGCCACTCATTTGATGGCACTGTTATTATATCTTTCCTGGGGAAGTATTTACACTGAAATCTGGCAGTAAAGTATCACATCCTTTCTGTTGGTATGTGAACTTGTGTGTGAGATGGGGAGGGGCTGCTGAGGAGGTATAGTCAAACATGGCAGTAGTTGAGAGATTCCTGGTTCTGGTCTAGGACGTTGCTCAAGTGGAGCTCTAGCTGTTCAGAGTAGTATCACATCACAGGTCCTAACATTAAACCATCTATTGCTGTAGGTTTAGTATCATCAGGAGTGGTCCTGGGTCCCTGAGTGTACAAGTCAGGCTTGAAACTATAATCGGACACCTGAGCATGGTTTGGGAGAACCACTCCCCCACCACCAAAACTGATTTAACAAATAGCAAACAATGTGCATGGAGGTAGAAAATCAGATCTCTAGTCAAGCATAGACTTTCAGTCTCGGTACTATTCACATTTTAGATTTGACCATCATTTATTTGTGGACTCAGATGAATAGTGAGATGTGTAGCAGACTTAGACTGGACATCTTAGTTATCTCTTAGGTATCTCTCAGTCTTAGGCTACCAGATGCCATTAGTACCCGCACCAAAGTTCTGACTATCAAAAATTTCTTCAGTCGTTACCAAATTGGGAAGATGTGGTATAAAAACATTTTTCTTAGGACCACTACTCTGGAATCTCTCAGAGGTTTTCTTATGGACATATAACTGGATTTTCCTAAGGACATGTGACCAGAGAGGCAGCTGAGATTTGGGGAGTCAATTTTTTTATAAATTACATGGAACTAAGCTGGCATATGAGCAGTCATGAGAATGGAGTGACACCCTTCTTATAAAGCAGTGTGAAAACCCAGTGAATTTCAACTACTAAAACATAGTTGGTGCCTGATAATCACTGAAGTTCTTCTTTTATTTAATTTCTATTACAAATATCTTTTGTCTGCCCCTTGGCAATCACAGAGAGGCATACATGTCTCTGCTGACTACCCATTAAGACCTGTGGAAATGGTCTGAGACTGTCCCCCTTGCACGCTAACAGTTGACCTGATCAGATTTAAATATTCTGACAGATGACAATTAACTCCTAGTCAGAGACAAAAGGCTGTTTCTCACTTGCAGAAATAGAACTAGCAAGAGTATCAGCATTTTTTGGAACTGTTTTTCCAACCTTATTCTCACAAGGTGGCACAAAGACCAGATGTTGTATTCCTGCAGAGTGATTTCCTTCTGAGAGCGGTCTAAACCTGGGCAATAACTGAAGCACAGGCAGTAAGCGTATCTGCCCTTTGCTTGAAGGCAGAGATTGTCTTCCAAGAGTTGGAAAGTACAAATAGATGACCTTGAGAACACTACCTTGAACAAAGGCTCATAGGATGTGCAGAAACGCTGTGTCCCAATATTACTACTCTATATGCTTCCTGGGGAGAAGGATCTTGTTACTCATCTTTGTAACCCTAGTGTCTGGTGCCAAGGAGGTTATTAATAAGCAACATTTTTAATAACTGTGTAAAAGACACAACAATAGCAATTGGAACAAGTTTAAGGAGTTATTTTTTATTTGATAGCAGCAATGGAAAAGAATGTGCTCTATTACAAATCACCATGAATCATAAATAAATGTAAAAAAGCCCAAATCACCATGAATTTAGTAGTTAAAATTAGTATAAATTATTATTAGTATAATAATTTATATTATATTTCTGGAGGTCAGACTTCTGGAATGGGCCTTAGTGGTCCGTGGTAAATGAGGCAAAATTGTATTTCTTCTCTTCGCTTTGCAGGAGATTCTGATTTTTTTTCTTTCTGGCTTCTAAGTTTCTGAAATACCTTTGCTTAGGCCCTTTTGCCATCTCTAGAGCCAGACCATTGCAATTTCCAATACTTCTCTAACCCTGACCTTCCTACCTCCTTTCTAAGGAAACTTTGTTACATCAGGATCATTTGGATAATATTTTCACCTCAAAATCCATAAACTGAGAAGTACCTTTTGCCCACTAATAATCACAGGTTTTGAGAATTCGGGTGTGAAAAAAATCTATTCACCCTTTAGTAGACAAAGTCAACTTGTATCTCTAAAATCTAACCTAAAACGCTTAATCATAGTCATTCTAGTTTGCAGAAGAGAAATGAGATTTTCCTTCAGACTATTTTTTCTTTTGATTTACATTTGAGATACATTCCAACATCTTTTTCACAAGTTCTGTGTTTAGTGCTCAGAGTAAGCCAAGAAAAAAAAAAAGATTTCTAAGAAATTGTAGGCAGTATGCTATTTTTACTTGTGATGTTTGCTAGTTATTTATCCAAGTTATATGGAAAGGAGGTTCTATATTATTTCAATTATCCCATAAATTCCTGTCCTAGGAATTTTTTTTTGCTAACTATAATAAGAACTTCTTTAAAGTCTTGGTAAAAGTAGATGAACACGACTTAACACTATCATCTAAGAAAAAAAAATTAGGGCCAGAGCAATAGTGCAGTGGATAGGGCATTTGCCTTTGCACGTGGCCAACCTGGGTTCCATCCCTAGCATCTCATATGATCCCCAGAACCCGACCAGGGGTAACCCCTGAGAACCACCAGGTATAGCCCCCAAAATGAAATAATAATAATAATAATAATAATAATAATAATAATAGTGCATTTATTAAACACTACAACAACTAATCAACAAATGTGGCCATCTCAGATAATCCTCGGAACAAATCTATTTGTAGACACTTTCATTACCGGCATCACTACTAATAGCATCCAAGGTCCAGTACCTTGTAAGTAAGAGCCTAACAAATCCCATCCTCATTTTGATTCCACAACTTTAACACCTGAGCTAAACTCTTTTCTCCTTGGATATGAATCTTTCTGTGAAATCTGGCACACATAGCAGAAATAAATAAAACATTCATAAATCAAATACCCATGTACCCATATATTAGAACAGTGATCAGCAAATACTGTCCATTGGCCAAATTCATTCCATTTCCCTTTATGTAGATAAAGTTTTATTGGGATGTGCCCACTTAGTCTTTCAGATTTACTGGCAGAGGTAAGTAGTTGCAAAAGAAACCATATGTTTCACAAAAATCAAGAATGATTACTTCTAACCTTTCAAAGATTTGCCAACCCCTACACTAGATTAAGGGAAAAGACATTGCCAGCATCCTAGAAAAACCTTCTGTGCCTTTCACTTTCATTCCCCCTTCAGTAAGCACTAGCCTACCTATAGTGATCATAAATTTTTTTCTTGGTTTAGGAAAGTAATTGCTGCTGAACTATATAATTCATTTTTGTTCCTTTAAAGAAGTTTGTAGTAAAAATCATACCATATGACTTTCTATCTGAAAATCCTGACTTTTCAGAGTCAAATTTAACTTTTTTTTATATGGTTAACATGTTTTTCCCTTCCCCCACCCAGAAAGTCTTCCCTTTTAAAAAATAAATCAGCAACAGTACTGTAAATCACTGCAAAAAATTTATATATTCCTAACCAAAATTAAACTATTTTTATTAGAAAGCAAATCAAATAAACACTAATAGAACACTTCTTTATACCTTATTGTTTAAGAGCTCATGAGGCTACTTAGGGCAGTTTATACTAGCACATTCATGTAATATTTTCCCTTCCTATGCCACAATTTCTCTTGAATCTATGAAATTTTTTGGAGGCTATTTGAGAACTTATAACACCTAGTTTTTTTAGGCCACAGATATGGTGTATCTCAAATTAGGTCTTCATTAGTGACCCATTGTCAAATTTATTTTCTGGTTTATTACACTGAATACGGCCTCAAATAAGGAAATGGATGAAATTTATTGTAAGAGTTCCTTTCCTGGGGCTAGCAAGAGAGTACAGTGATAGGGCATCTGCCTTGCTCACAGTTAACCTGGATTCTATGGTTAACCCAACGCCACATATCCATCCCCCTGAGAATCAACAGGAGTGATCCCTGAGCACAGAACGAGGAATATACTCTGCGTGAGAGCCAGCTGTGGTCTGCAAACAAGCAAACGAACAAAAAGTGTTCTTTTATTGTTCTAATTTTAAGGGGTAAATGATTTTCTATTTCACAATTAAGTATGGCATCTGCTGAGTGATATTCTCATAGTTCCTCTATCTGAAGCAAGTACCTCCATATTTGTTACAAATAAGCAGAAAAATGCTTTAAAGATTATAACTGGTACTAAATTTTATTTAAAATTTTTCCTTTAGAAAAGGACAGATATAGAATGACTGCATTCATTAATAGGATATAAATAGATACCAGTGTTTTACTAAATATGGGAAATGGTAATGGCAGATTAAAACTCACCACTGAATATACACAAAGAGACTTAAGTGATAAACTCTAAATATCTGCAGGGCTAGCCACAATGTGTAAAATAAGAGGGAGAGAGGTGCAGAGACAGAGAGAGAGATAGAGAGAGAAAGAGAGGAAACTGGGGTACCTGCTATTAAGGCGGCCTGGGGGCGGGAGGGGGAGGGGTACATTGGTGGTGGAAATGGGGCACTGGTGGAGGGATGGGTGCTGGAATACTGTATTACCAAGAACCAATTATGAACACCTTTGTAATTGTATGTTTCACGGTGGTATAATAAAAAAATTAAAAAATAAATAAATAAAAAAAAAAAATTTTTCCTTTATATATTGATGATTTAATCTTAAAGTTTAATTGCATTGTTACTCTAAACCAAATTTTTAAACTAACCTTGCATTCTCAGAAAAAACAATTTGGTCTTAATGTGCTATCCATTTACGTATTACTGAGTTTGCTAATAGTTTGCTTAGGATTTTTGCACCTATGTTATTAAAGGAATAATATGTTATGTAAATAATATTATATTATGCAATAATATTATGTTATGTAATAATATGTTATGTAAATAATAATATATTATTAAAGGAATAATATGCACCTATGTTATTAAAGGAACTAACTTTCCTTTCATATTACCGTCCTTGTGAAATTTTAACAACAGTATTATCTGAATATAACAGTTATTTTTAATTTATTGCCTAGTAGGTGCTAAAGAAGTAATACAGTGGCTAAGCTGCTTTCCTAACACATGGCTGGCCCAGGTTGTATCCCTGCATCCCATTGGGTTCCCCAAGGAGTGATCCCTGGGTACAGAAACAAGAGTAAGTCTTGGGCAAAACTATGTGCTACTTCCAAACCAAAACCAAAATAAAAATAAATGTAGTGCCTATTAGACTTTCTATTTCCATGTATTATGATTGATTTTGAGCAAGGCCATAGAGATAGTAGGCAGGTTAGATCCCATATGGTTCCGTAGGCCCTGCCAGAAGAGATCCCTGAGGAAGAACCAGAAAGTAAGCCCTGAGTACCACTGGATGTAACCCAACCCCTCCACCCCAACATCCCTCCACCAATCATGCCAGGAATGTGACTTGCTTGTAGGGTACATGCCTCACAACTGTAAGGACCTGTTTTCAACCTTTGGAACTTTGAGGCAGATTTCTGAGAAATGCTTTTCATTTATTCTATCACCATATTAATCTCTTGTTTTGCTTTGTATTTACTTTGTTATTTCAACAGAAGATGGCATGGCACTTGATTTTGGGATCTGTTATGCTATGAAGACTTCAGATTAGGGCCAGCGGTGAACTACAAGGAGCGATCTGGGTTGGTTTGTTTGGTTTTTATTGATCACTCTTCTAAGGCAGAGCAGTGAAATTTCTCTTTGCGTCTTCTCTCCTTCTGGCCAGGCTCAGATAATTTACCTAAGACTGTGATTCCAGAGCCTTCTTTGAACCGCGCCATGAGCATCTATCAATATAGGTCATTTACTATGGCAATTTTCATCCCTGGATTTCCAAAGCTGCCCACAACGTATATTTATCAGACTGCTACAATATGCAGTTCTCTCACTGCTGAACCCCGCTACAGAGCAGGTTTATGTAGTCTGAAGCTGGAGCAACTGCAGAGGCTTAATCCTGATGCCACCAAGAGTACGGGGCTTTGTCATGCTATGCCTGCTAAAGTCTCTTGGACTTTGGTCTGAGCCCATGTCTAGCAGAGACTTGTGAATTCTCTCCTCTGTGAAGGAGCTTGCTGGCGCTCTGGGCACATGATCTCAGAATTCAGGCAATGTCTGTTTAGATCACAGTAACCGCCCTCTGCAGACTGAACTCTGGCCTTGTTGTATAGCTTGCGGGTCTGGCAGATAGAGAAACCTGAGCACTGTTGGCAGAGGAGGTTGAAGAGGGGATTCTGCCTTTCAGGTTAAATCCACTAACATTGCTGGGGTCCAGTAAGTTGTTCCAACAAGGGACTGAATCTTTCTCTCTTGATGGAGAGCTCACTAGGATCTTAAGAGAGCCGAATGTTACAAAGTCCTAACATTTCCTTCTCCTGCTTCCTCTGTAGTGTGCACTAGAGTGGCTGTAAAGTCCTTCACTTTGCCTAGATGGGAGTTGGTAATTGAAAAGTTCAAATAATTGAGCAAATTCAAATGAATAACTACCCTTTCCCGATTTCACCAAGACCTTGGTGAAAAGACCTTCTAAAATGTAGGTGACTTGGTTTGATTGAGCATTCTCAGGTTATAAACTGTACAAAGTTGGATGAGACACGTAATTCATTTCTAGTTGTAATTTGAAGAGGACTAGCTTTGACAAGGTTTCTTTTTCCACGGTTTAGTATGCTTATACCACATCCTTCACCTAGAAGACTGTCTCTTAGATGCTCGCACAATTAAATTGAGCAATAAGTTAAAAGAATGAAAACTTAAGTCATTTAGGAATAGTTGTTTCTTCTTCATATTTTCTCATTCATTAGAGAACGAATGGGTAAAGCAGAGCATAGCTGTATTCATTGAGAGAAATCCCCCTCATTTTTAAAAAACAGAAATTCTTGTATAAAATAAAATTGTCCCCCCATTAAATTTGCGCTCAAATTCATCAGAAGCATTACTTGTTGGAAGATTTATGAACTCCCATTTAGTTTCCTTAATGGCTGTAGGACTATTCAAGGTGTTCTATTTCTCCTTAAGTCAGTTATGATTAATTATTATATTTCTAAGGGATTCAGGTGCAGGAGCAATAGCACAGCAGGTAGGGTCAGCCTTGCACACGGTGGACCTAAACTCAGTCCATAGTACCACGTAGGGTCCTTTGAGTCTTTCCAGGAGTAAGCCTGAGCACCACTGATTGCACCAACCCCATTTACTCTTTCATCAAAATTTTTTCAACTCAGTCACAAGAAAGTATTTCCTTGTGACATTCTAAGATGCTTGAAACACCCATAATGCAATTGACCTTTCCATTTCTTATCTTCATTATATGTGTTTCCTTTTTTGTTTGAAGTTTCTCGATTTTATCACTTTTAAAAGATTTTTTATAAATTCTCTTTGTGCATATCTTCTGTTAATATCCTTCCTGTCCTTATATTTTCCTTTGATTTATTCATTTGAATTAGCTCATTAATTTGAACATGTGCTTTTTCTAATGTGAGTAACAATTATGAATGTCTTACTGTAAGAAAAGATGAAGTCATACAATTTGCTGATACATGGATAGATCAGGAGAGCCTCATGCTGGGTGAGAAGAGTCAGAGGGAGAGGGACAGCTGCAAATGATCTCACTCAAATGTGGGATGTAAATAAACATAAACATAACAGGGGAAATGCTTATGCCTGGAGGACATAGACAGGAAGAGCAGAAGAACTGGTCCTTAGTAGGAAGCTTGGCTGGGGGGTAAGACGATAGCTCAAGAAAGGGACCACTAGGACAATGATGGAGGAAAGTGGTCATGCTAGACCAGGTCTAGATGCTGAAAGGAAGCAGAGTAATTCGTATGACACCCTATTGGCAACCGTATTGTAAACCACAGTGTCTTAAAGTGGAAAAAAAAATAAGTCTCTGCCACGGTTGCAAGCTAGAGGGCAGGGGAGAAAATGGTGGCGAGCAGTGGACCCTAGTGAAGGGATTGCTGTTAGAATACTGTAGACCTGCAATTCATAATGATTCAATAAATTTGTTTTTTTTTCTTTTTTGGGTCACTCCCAGCAATGCTCAGGGGGTTACTCCTGGTTGTGCACTCAGGAATTACTCCTGGAAGCACTCAGGGGTAACCCCTATGGGATGCCAGGGATCGAACCCAGGTCAGTCACATGAAGGCAAATGCCCTACCCGTTGGACTATCACTCCAGCCCGATAAATTTGTTTTTAATGACAAATCTCTGTAGTGTGTTGAGGTATGTTTTCTCACAGATAGGAAATAAATACATTTTCACTGTAAATTAAAATCATTTGCGAGGCAGGATACATGTGATGTTGCTCAGGAACTCTCCCTGGTTTCTCTCACCTATAATTTTGAAAGTAGTTATTAATAACTAAATAATATTTTAAATTATTTTTGCTATAAATTTATGAATTAATTGGAATGTGTTAAATATGTTTAGCACTTCACCTTTAATCTTTGTGAGAGTTCTCAGGGATATAAAATCTGCAAAAATATAAGTGCACTTTAAAAGAAAGTAAATTTTGTTCTTATTGATTATAAGTTATAGAAAATCAAAATCAAATATAGTTATAGAAAAATCAAATGTGTTGAATCACCTTTTTTAATATTTCACATTATCTGAGCTTTGGTTCTGCTTTCATTATAAACTTATAAGCAAGATATCTAAAAACTTCCACTATGATTGCTTTATGATGATTTTTTAAAATTTTTTCATTGAGTGAGATTCTGTATCTATTATGACTTCTTATAATTCTACCACTTTTGCTTTATATTTTGATGGTAAATTAAACACATACTTAAAACATAATTTTCTGGTGACTTGAAAACTTTATCTTTATAAAGGGACTTATTAATCGTTAGCGATGTATTGTGACTTAAAAAATTTAATACAAAATATGGGTTCACAGATATAGTAGAATGTTTGCCTTACATGTGGATGACCCAGTTTTAATCCCTGGCATCTCATATATTCCCTGAGCATGTTACGAGTGATTCCTCAGCACACAGCCAGGAGTAATTGGGTTGTGGCCTCACCCTCAAAAAAAAAATCCAGAAATAACAACAATATAGAGCTTAATCAGTTATACTTTTGTTAGTATTTACATATTGCTATTTTTTTTTCACTCTGTGCTCAGAGATCACTCTTGGCAGTGCTCGGGGGCCATATATGATATGAAGGATCGAATCTGGGTCAGACAGATGCAAGGTCAGATGCAAGTCTTACCTACTGTATTATTTCTCCAACTCAGATATTTAATTCTTAACTTCCTGGTTCTGATATTTTCATTTTAAAAAATTGCACCACAATCCCCACCAGTGTCCATTTCCTTCTACCGTTGCCTCAGAGTCCCTCCATCATCCTGCTCTCACCTCACCAACCCCTCTCTCACCTTCCCACATCTCGCTGCCATGATAAACTCAGTTCTTTACCCAATTCATAGATTCTGTTGCTTTTAAGGACTTTGCGGGGTGGGGTGGGAAGCGCAATTCTGTTTTCACAAAGGGGTCAGAATACACAATGGCAAAAAGATAGTCTCTTATTTACACTTGATCGCTTGACATCGATTTGCTCGAGCGGGTGCCAGTAACATATTTTACAACATTTTAAAAGTCTCTGTTACAAATGTTGGGAAATCTCAGGGAATGCACATGTAAAAAAGAATGAAAATGGGACCCCCATCTTACTTACTCAAAACTGAAAATAGATCCAATACTTCAATACTAAGATCAAACCCCCCATAAAAATTTCTAGAGGGAAACATAGGGGAAAAGATTCTTGACACCAGTCTTGGTGATGAATTTTGGATAAAGATAAAAAAAAGCAACAAAAACTAAAAACAAGTGGGACTTTTGGAAAGGCGGTGTTTGGGCAGCACCCAGCAATACTCAGGGTAATTCCTTGCTCTGTGCTTAGGAATCACTTTGGGTGGTACTCTGGGGAAACACCTGGGATGCCAGGAATTGAAGCTGGGCCAACCACGTGCAGGGCAAATGCCCTACTGCTACTGCTGTACTATCTCTTCAGCTCTTACTCAAACTCTTTTTTCTGAGTCACACTTGGCAATACTCAGGGGATCATGTGGAAGATAAGTTCAGGATCAGAGACTTTATTTGTAAGTCACAATCTGATAAGGGTTGATATCTAAACTAAGTAACTCATACAATTCAAAAGTTACTTCTAAATAAGCATAATACCTGAAAAGATCATTTTTAAAAGACATACAAAATGTCCATAGATACAGGAACCAATGCTCATGATCTCTAATTAAAGATATTCAAATCCTAGACACAAATAGATGTCATCTCTCATTTGTTATATCTTTTTTATCAGAAAGATAAAGGATAGCAAGAATTGAAGATATGGAGATATTAAAAGTCATTGGTGGCACTACAAACAATACAACCACTGTGATCAACAGCATGGTGCATCCTCAAAAAATTCAACAAAAATAGAACTGCCATATGCTTCATCAAACCCACTCCTGGACAGACACCGCAAAGTCGAAGTCATTCTAAGAGATACCGCATCTCAGTGCATTCCAGTATTATTCACAATAGCCAAGAGGGTGGAAGGAACACATGACCATCAACAGTAGGTGAATGAAGAAACTGGGGTGTTATACCATTGTGTATACATAGAAATACAAAACCCATATATGAATCATAATTTTAAACCATAAAGATACATTCTTTGTGACAGTGATGTTGAATCTTTAGTACACTATTGTTAAGTGAGGTAGTTCAAGAAAGATACTCTCTGTTTGATATAATTTATATGTGTTGGATGACAGGCCTAGCTAGCTTGGGATCTTTGCTGTTTAAGCTACTTACAGTTTAAGCTATTTACATGTCCTTAAGCCAGGGTTCATGCTAATGAGATCTCTCTTCTGTGTAAACACTAACAGAGGGTGTGGCAGTTACAGGAGTCATTTTGACTCTGAACTAATAGTTTTTGAAATATCATCATAATCTCTACTATGATTTCAATGTCATCTAGATTGGGCACAATTCCTCTTAATACCCACTTGGTCCCAAAGCGAGACAATTAGAATTTATCAGGAAACAACCACTCTGGCTACTTTGAGACTACCGTTTAAGATCAAAGCAGGCAAGCATAACCCGTTCAGTAAACAGAGGACAAGACATTCAGAATCACCCTGGTGCAGAGTAGAAATAAGGACCTTGTGGGTACCATCTAGATTGCATGAAGTCCATAGCCTGAAATTATGACGTATGTATCCCGATGAATATATTTTCATTACCTAAAGAAAGGATTATGGCTTTTGGGTATTTAAAGGAGACTTACTTGATGTAGACCCACTTTGGTGGGGAGACCTCGGCCCAAGTGAATGGTCAGAATTCTGGCCAAGAGCTAGAGGTCTGGGGAATCCCATTATCTTGGACTGTAGTGGCAGAGCTTGTTTTATTACTGGTAATTAGTAAAGACTTTTTGGGCTGAGC
The DNA here is from genome assembly GCA_021461705.1 of Cryptotis parvus. NCBI lineage: Eukaryota > Metazoa > Chordata > Mammalia > Eulipotyphla > Soricidae > Cryptotis > Cryptotis parvus. The sequence continues at coordinate 52,599 of JAJIBD010008936.1, forward strand.
TAAACGTTGGTTTGCCCACCTGAGGCCGGTCCTTGAGGAAAAAGGAAATTGTTCCCTGATATTGTTGGGGACCCCGTAGATTCCCAACATCATGTGAAATCTTAAAAAATTCTTATTTATAAAAATAGTACAGCAGTAACTACAAAAGGCTGCAAAGAATATGTCTAATGGTACAATCTTACTAGTAAACCAATAAGTACTGAAGACATAATGCAAAACCTAATGAATATAATAGTATTATGTTATAAACTTTAAAGTCACTTATATTTTATCTTAATTCCCTCACCAAAAAAATTGTGATATGATATAGCTAACATATGACATATGTGGTAATCAGAACACACATATAAAGATGTATCAAGTCAACACACTATATAACTTAACCATGCAAAATGTTATTTCAATTATTCTTTGATAAATATTAATAAATGTATCTTAAATAATATTAATAAATATTGATAAAAGTATTTGATAATAAATTTATCTTATTATACTTTGATAAATATTAATAAATGTATGTTAAAATTTCCTTAGTGACAATCATCGAGTTATCCCAGTTTTGACTAATGATGTTTTTATTGCCCCTCATTCATTCTTTAAATATTTGTGTGACTGCCATTTCAGCTGAAGAGGTTTTTAGTAGTTAAAGATTTTATGTTGGTGGGTGGAGAGCAAACCAGGCGGTGCTCAGGGATTATTTCTGGCTCTGAGCTCAGAGGCCCATATGTAGTGCTAGGGTTGAACTGGGATCAGCAGCATGCAAGGCGACCCCCTGCACTTCCTCTACTACTCTCTCTGGCCCAAGACAGCTTTTTTTGAGTCACAATAGCGGAGCTTGGGTGCAACACCCAACCGTGTGCTCAAATGAAGCCCACGCACTTCATTTGAAGCACAGGCTTGAACCCAGGTTTCCAGGATACAAAGCATTCACTCCAGCCAATGACGTTCTCTCTAGTCCACTCATCTGCGGTATTTTATACTGATCTTCGACTTTGTTACTGTGCTCACAGGAAGATTATTTTTCTCACCTACTGAACCCTAGCTTGTCTTTATTTTCTGTTGTTTCTCCGCAATATTAAGTATAGAGTCTTTATTACCTTTTTGCAATTGTAACTAGTGTCATTAAGGAAATTCTTCACAATGTGCCCTATTTCCTGTCTTATTTCTCTCCCAGTGCTGATTCATCTGAGGTTAGGCTTTTTAATCCTTTGTAATTCTATTTAACTCTCTTGCACAGTTTCCATTCTTTTTCTTGCTCTATACTGTTTGCTGGATTGGTCCAGTGATTTGTTAGTTCTCATTTTTCATTTGTGGGAATTTCTCATTGTCTTCTCTGAAAAATCATCACCCTCCAACTTGGTAGGTTTTTGTTTGTTGGGAGACATAGCAGGTGGCACTCAGGGTTTACTCCTGGCTCTTAGCTCAGGATTCACTCCTGGCAGTACATGAGGGACATACACAGTGTTGGGGATCAAACCCAGGTCTGCGTGCAAGTCAAACATCTGTACAATCTCTCATCCAAATCTCTAATAATTCAATGTGCTTTGTTGAAAATTTGATATCTTTATGCGTTGTGCTTTATAATTCCAACATGGATGTTTCTTTTTTATTTGCTGTGTTCGCTGATTGTCATTTATGAACTCCACCCAGCAGACCAGCCTATTGCAGCCCGGCTCGCGCGTGGCCGGCTTGGCCACACAGTTCATCAATAAATGCTGGATTTAGAGATGACTAAAAAGAGTATGCTACCTGCGGCAGAGCCTGGCAAGCTACCTGTGTCGTATTTAATATGCCAAATACCAGTAACAATTATAGACCTCATTCCCATGACCTGATGGAATGGTTTGAGGCTCTTTATAGTTCCTGGAGCAAGCAGGTGCCTTGGGCTCTACTTGCATGAGACAGGACATATGGAAATGTTACTGGTGCCCACTCGGGCTGTCGATGATCAACGGGAAGACAGTGAGACAGTGATACTGTTGAGCAAATTGATGATGAACGGGAAGACAGTGATACAGTGATACTTTGTGCTTTATAATTCCAACATGGATGCTTTCTTTTTATTTGCTGTGTTTGCTGATTGTCATTTATGAGCTCTTTCCTGATGTTCGATTGCTTTTGCTAGGCAATGCTTATTGTCCAAAAATTTGTCATAAATAATTTGAAATTAGTTTTACTATTTTAAATGTTTGGGCCTCCCCAATGATATTCTGGGGCCTCTCCCTGGTGCTACTCAGCTATGCCAATACAGAACTGCTTGGACTCCACCAGTGCCACCCTTTAGGGTCTTCAGGGGTCTCTCAGTCCCAGAATTAAACTAAAGGTTCCACACATGTGAGGTGTGTGTTTCATTTTTTTCCAGTTCTCTCTCTAGTCTGAGAATTTTCAGGCTTCAGTGTGGGTACCTTTGTTATGAGGTTTGCACTTACTCCTGTGAGACAAGACCAGCCATCAATCACATTAAAATAAGCTCATGTGGGCTGGAGCAATATAGTACAGTGAGGAGGGCATTTGCCTTGCATGTGACCAACCCAGGTTTGATCCCTTTATATGATCCCCCAAGCACTGTCAGGAGTGCAGATTTAGGAGTAACCCCTGAGCATCGCCAGGTGTGACTTCCCAAAAAAAAATAGCAAACAAGTTCATGTACTTGGTCCACAGCTCAGCAGTGTAAACCTGTGCCACAAATGTGGATGTAGGGCTCGGCTCTGTGTTTTCCCCTCCAGCTGTCTAGCATCAACGTTTGTCTGTGCGATCTTCCAGCAGAGGCAAGGGCAATGGTTAGCCCCCTCCTCTCAGATGATGCTTACCACGAGTTTTCCTTTTGGGATCCAAAACGGATGTGGCTACCTTAACTTGTAAATTCCAGAATCGGGAGTTTTTGTTTTTAATGCCAGATTTTCAAGTGCCTGGAAGATGAGTGCTTTTGATATTCAGAAATACAGGCTGGGCCCCCGCCCCCCCTGTCTATAGTGACAGGATGCTTTGGAGCTGGGCTGTTAGCAGGCCCAGGCACGCATGGAGATGAAGAAGATAGTTCCTTCACTGTTTGCACAAAACATCTTGGCCGCAGGGTGGACCAACCCACAAGGTGGGAGGGTCAGAGAGGATGTTGGTACCAGCTGCCAAGCTTTTATCAGTCATTTTTCACCTCAAACCTGGATTCAATTTCCTTCCTCTATTGAATTCTCAGAGATTGGGTGGGACATTTATGAGAGATAATTGAAACCCTCCTTACCTAGGCCACCACCACAGATGCCAAATGGTGCGTTTCTGAAACTCATTTTGACATAATATAAAGTGTTCCAAAACAAAACAACACACTAGAAGCCATGACAATGAGAGGATCAAGCACGTTGTAGCTAGCAGTAAGGGCTGAAGAACAGACTGTGATATTTGAATCAGATCAACCTATATTCTCCCATTTAAAAAAAAGTATTAGTTTGATTCCCATACTACCAGAAAGGGCAAACAAACCTATGTGTGGAGCTAGAGAGCTAGTACAGGGGATAAGGCACTTTTACACTTTTAGCATGCTGCTGACGGGGTTTCTATCCCAGGAACTGCCTACAGTTCCCTGCGCATCAGGAATGATGCCTGAGCACAGTCAGGAGTACACTCTGAATGCAGCCATGAGGAGCCAAAAAAAGAAAACAAACAAAAAATCCTGTACATTGTGGCTCTTGTTATTTTGTTTTCTTTTAGTATTCGATGTGTCCCAGTTCTAGGTGATAAAGTTTTCTGGTTTGAGTTAGGTTTGGAGCACATTTCTCAGGGTCTATTCAGGCACATTTCCCCTTCCTATTGCCTTTAACTATTCAGTTCCATAGACTGTTTCATTTCCATGTGAGAAATGATGTGGTTAGAGAATGTTTCTTATAGTAAACTTAGCCTTCAGGAAAGAATCACTTGTATCACTTGCATCACTTGTCTTCACTTGGATTTGCTGGAGCAGGCACCAGTAACATCTCCATACTTCCTGTCACTTGCTAGTGTAGCCCAAGGCATCTGCTCATACCAGGAACACAAAGAGCCTCAAACCATTTGTTCAGGTCATGGGAATAAGGTCTATAATTGTTACTGGTTTTGGCATATCAAATACGATATGGGTAGCTTGCCAGGCTCTGCCATGTGGTTGGTATACAGTTTGTGCATTTACTGATGAATCACGCTGCCACTTTGCAGCCCAGCGCAATGGGGAGATATTGGCTTATCTCTTGGGTGGAGGTCTGACTAGCTGTGGAGTTCAGATGTTGAAAATGGCAGCCCTCATGGTGTGGGGGTTCCTCTCGCTTCTTGTGAGACTCTATTGGGATGGCGGGCCAGGGCTAGAACTCGCCTTCCCTCCTGGATGCCTCATGATCAGCTGAGCACAGGGAGAGCTGGTAGCAGCTCTGCCACGTGTATCTGTGTCTCATAGAAAGCCAGAAAGGGGCCAGAGTGATAGCACAGTGGTTAAGGCATTTGCCTTGCAAGCGGCCAACCTGAGTTCAATTCCCAGCATACCATATGGTCCCCGAGTGCCGCTGGAAGTAAATCCTGAGTGTAGAGCCAGGAGTAACCCCTGAGCATTGCTGGGTGTGACCCAAAAAAGCAAAAAAAAGAAAAAGCCAGAAAAACAGAAAGTTAGAATAAAGAACTACAATCCAACAATAAAATGACCCAGTGAAAAGCCAGAATACGAGAAGAACTACAATGCAATAATGAAGTAACCCAGTGCATAGTGTGTAAAGGCCAGACATTTCTCTAAAAAGAAATTCAAAAGTCAAATAAGTATACAAAGATGCTCAACTACTGTAACTGAAAAGTGAGGTTGAGTTGCAACAAGCCTGTGACACCCATTTGAACACCAGTACTACAAGGACCGGACAGAGAAGGCCCGTTGGGGCAGGACAGGGCTGAGAGCAAGTGTCCTTATGCCCACAAATCAGTGGACACCACATCCAACTACCAAGACCCAGTTGGCAGAGAGAAGCTGGGGGTTACCCCCAGTTCCAGAACCAAACAAAAGAAATACTACAGGAATGTAGTTTTGAAAAACAGAAATTCTATGAAAACAGAACTCCTCAGCAATGCTGGCGATAATGTAAAATGGTACCACTAGCATGAAAAGTTTGGGAGCCCCTGAAGGGTTTCAGAAGGTCTGATAATTATATATTTTGGACGGAGGCCCCCTAAGCAGTGCTCAGGAGGCTGGGACCCACTGCTGATCATTAGCCAACGGGCTGTAGGTTCAATGCAAGGTCCCAAGGATCTGATAAAGTCTGTCCATATATTGGCTATGTTTGATGTTATTGTACTGCTGCTACTGCTGCTACCATCACAGTGAAAAATTCAAATTTCATTTTAGCCTGTGTGCCCACAGGGGCAGGACTTCTCAAGTCATGCTGTTCCTTCCCATTACGCAGGGAGAGGCGAGGGCTGCGGGGCGTGTGCTATTTCACTCCCTCGTTTCCTAGTATCAGAAAATAGTTTTCATACAAATCATAGATCCAGTATTTTTTCTTCAAGATGAGGGATGATTCTGGCAAGAAAACTTTGCATCACTGCAACTATTTTTGTTCAGTATGAAAATATAGTCAGCTAGCCCTCTCTGGACGCAGGTGACTGTCACAAAAAGCTTTACAGACACATGTCACCATTTTTTTTGCAAAGAAACAGAAAAGGCCACTTGAATCCCAAAGCAGCAATCCTCCAGCGGGAAATCAGTCCAGATGCCCCCTTTGGATGTGGAACTGGAATGGTTGAAATTGACAATGACGTGGGAAGAATGAGGCACCATTTGTGAAAAGAAACAAAAAACCCCACAAAGCCCATGAATACTGTTTGTTCCCGCTCCATTATTCAGCACTCTGTTCACCCTTTGTCATTTGCATCCTTTTTGCGGGCCACCTCAGAGACTCCCAGATTCTGAGACACATGGCGAGTTCAGACCCACTCTGAATAGACCATTTGCTGACCATTTGTTTCTCTAGCAAGGGTGAAAACATGGGGCTTGTTAGGAGCAAGACCGCTGCACCCAGCCGACTTCTGCCACCAGAAAGGGAAGGCAGCAAGGTAAATTGCCTTGGGAGGCCAGGCTAGCTGTAGAGGGGGAGTGGGGGGGCGGGGGAGGCTGGCTTGGTTCTTCTTCAGAAAGTGCTAGTTCAGAGTTTTTCACATTTACTTCTTTGAGTAGAAACAGAATAAAGGGGAATCTTTTAGAAGAATTATATTAAAAGGAAGAACCCATTTTACCAGTCTAGATGAAGAATCCTGTTTACACTAACGGCCACCTCAGGGTCAGCCACAGGGGCCGACTGGGCAGAGTGAAAGGACCAGATGCCTACATCCACAGCCAAGTCCTTCTGGAGT